>UZAN01046341.1:6986-24078 GCA_900618425.1 Echinostoma caproni
TTGAGGTCACGAATAGTAACCGGAATGGAGGGAGAAACATGAAATTTCTTGTCTGGTTCCGGTGGCCCACACCGGGAAATGGGAAGGTTCCGGTGTCGATGGGCCGTGTTGAAAGCTGTCCGTTAATTTCGTATCATCAGGTGATGACCGTAGTGACTAGACTCGTGCAACACCTCGATTTTCACCACATTTGTTCCTCCCAAGGTTTAGTGTTTAGAGCCTTATTCAAATGGATTTAATATGATGCAGCATATCTGTCTTAATACGCACTTATGCTGTTTCTATTGGTCGAATGATATTAAAAATTAGAATTGGAATTAAAATATGAAATCGGGTCACAAACATGATACGGGTATTGTGTTTACATTTTGTTAATGTTTTGTCATCCTTTATTTGTGAGCACTGCAGACTGTCGTTTTTCCATGGAGTCCACCAAGTTGACTATCTAAAAGAATTTGCCAGTTTCTTCTCATACATGCCGCACCCTTGCCACTGATGACCAGTGTCGAGGTAGATAACTTATCCTGGTCTCTGAAACGGCAAATTTTTCTCTTACAATCAAACCTGAAGTGCTGAACGGTAATTAAAGAATTCCACATTGGACTCGACCCTACTAAAAGTTGCTTAATTATAATTTAGTTCTATCAGTTCTATCTATGTGAGTAGTTTGTAGCCACATAATTATCAATTTATGTAAGCTTGAACGTTTTTATTAATCGGCTTATTTACTGTGCACCGAATGAAGAGATATAAGCCAGTTGGAATATGTGAAATTATCATAATAAACACCCTCATAAAAAGGAAATCATTTATTAGAGAAAAAAGAACTTTCTTGCTTGTGCTTTGCATAAAACATCTTTCAAGTTTGTGCTGTAACTTTCGAACTGCTACAAACTTTATCGCGACACTCAGATAGTGACATACGAGGAGAACTAGGGACATTGTAGTGGGAGATACGGTCAGGAATAAATACTCTTCACCCATAGCTATCGTTGTACAAATGTGATATTGGAAACTGAGATGTATTTTCAAAACGACAGGATCATGTTGCACGAGTTCGATGAACACCCATATTTGTTCTTTTTCTCATTTTCGCCCCCTTTTACTCATACACCGTTCAAGATTGGTGACTACGTGGATGTGGCGATTGCGGAACACGTTCCTGGCACGCTCGGTGGATGGACCAGTGGTCGACGTCCCCTTGGACCTACACCGACTTCGTCTCGTGCGGCGGCAAATCTGATCTGAACGCTCTCCACTCCCCCACAAACCGTCTATCTATATCTCACTCGAATTGAGAATTTTGGCAAGGCTTTTGTTTTTTTGCTCTGTGCACGTTTGTGAACTCGTCACACACCGGGTCTCTCTCTCTGCCTCTGTGCGATTTTGTGTATATTGCTCCCGTCCCCCTTTTGGTATAGTCTACAACGTGGGAAGATGCATGTTTCACAACCACACATTTTCCCGTTCTTTTCTCTTGTTATCTCGTTCGTTTGTTTTTCTTTATTTTTTTTCTGCCAGGTTTGCCTGGATTTGTGGTTGTGTTGGTGTGTGTGTGTATGTATGCATTTCCCTGTTTTATGATATTGTCGTATTCTGATTCCCTTCTTACATCACGTTGAATTGGACATGTAATTATCTGCCCGCTCTCTCGCAAGAACCCCTAAAACGCGCTGTGAATCACGAGTCACTCTAGTGAGTTAGAGAGATTTGGGACCCGGTCCACAACTAGGGTGTTCGATGCAGGTCGATTAATTTCACCGGTTGTGAATAAAAAAACTCAGGTTGAGCCGTAAAATCCCACTCCGGTTTCGATGTCTGTCTTTCAGCCATCCGTCAGGGGGAGTAGAAGAATGATTATCCGTAGGTTGATGGGCAGAACATCTACAGAATGCAAAAAGCAGATACCTACAAAAATTGACTTGGTGCCCGAGTGTCAGTCGGTTAGATCACCCGATGTTCCGAACCAGGCAAATCCCAAGGACCTTTAAATGGGCCTACATGACCGAGTTCGTTGGTTAATGTAAGCTCACTCTAGCACACCACGATCTGGCTGCTTTTGCTTGCCTGAGAAAACAACTGTTTCCCTGACTAGCACTCATTAAGTAGGGATTGTTCAAAAGACAGCCAAACTACTTTTCACTCGCTTAACCGCCCGAGGTTGGTAATACGCAGACCATGTAGACCAGTTGTAAACGATTATCTAATTTCCGCTGATCATCACGTTGTCGGATGTTTCCTGCATCTCTCTCTGAGAGACTGTTTCCTCGCTCACGATTGCAACCTCGGTCCGTCAGCGTTCAAAACAAAATGAATATTCTGGTCTGTCCGTGCGTCTCCCGAAGGGACCTTATCCTATTCTATTCTACTGATAAGGACCTTCTTAGGAATATGGTGCTTCTATTCACGAACAGTAGGTCAAATAAAATTTCGAAATTTCTGGTCTGTCAGTTTTTTCGCACTACCTCTACCATTCCGACACCCAAATTTAAGGAAACACGATTAAATCTGAACTCCCATTTATCTCCCCCCATCGGCAGACGCAAACCCTAACTACTGTTTGAGTTACACTCCTGACGATGCTTTTATCAAGCACTATCTTTGTGCTCTATTTCAAACGTAACAAGCTTTTGCAAATTATCACGGCATAAATAGACTTTTCAGCAACGAGGGGATTCCATTTGATTTCAGCGGTTCTATTTGAATATCATCAGAGCAAAAATGATCTCCAGGAAGCGTCCTTTCCTAATCGCCGTAATGAAGTTTATCGAGGTGGAGCGAGAACCATTCTGCCAAATGTATATTTCATAATTCAGACATGTCCACGTATGCAACAACAACATCACTTCCGCTTGAGATGTCAACATTCAGTGTTTCCTATCACTTGCACTCCGAACTTGTAGGTGGTGATTCGCGAATTGCATGGAATCCTAAGTCCTGGGTCACTACATGAGTACGGGCGGCGAAGCTGCACACTGCCGGGTGCATTTCCAGGTGTCCGGAAGAATTGACATCCATGTGCTTGACCTTGAATAGGTGGAGGTGGTGGCTCGGTGAGTTAAAAATTAGTGGGGATGTCCGAGCTCGTAATAGTGCTTTGGTATGTCAGTCCAATTTTGTCCAACGAAGGAGAATCGTAAATTTCCATAGAAAGCATCCTAAACTGCGCAATTGTGGTCCAAACGTCAAATTCGGTTGGAAGCATTACCCTGTTTCCTTGAAAGGGGCGCAATATCGTGCAAAGGATTAAATGGCGTCCTAGAAGAAAAGAGTTGAGCGGGATCGGGAATGACGGTTTGTGTTTTGTACTAACGATTTATCCAAGATGAACCCATAAAGTCGGCTTATTTTCACACGGGTGAGTCACCTAACCGGAGGTGAGTGGATGATTCTTGGACGACTAAGCGACGTTCTCCCATCATCGATCGCCCCAGAGTATATCAGTTAAGTGCAATCGCGTTCAAGTTGATGATGCTAGGGTTCCTCGTAGATTTCCAAAGTCATGGCAACACATCTATCAAGCGGTTTTGTGCAAAGAGGAAACCCCTTTTCTTGTGTATATTTATATGCAATTTCAATTCAGGAAAGCTTTTATTCTGTATTTTAGAACAACCGCTGTATCTGATATGTCCTCCATGGTGACGTTTCAACAAGGTTTTAGGATATCCAAGCAAGTACAGAAATCATCATCGTACAGAGAAGCGAACTTTGCTGCCAAGCTCTCAATGCACACAAAGTAAATGAGAAAGTACAGTGTGGATAGGGTTTGGGCCTAACTGGAGGGAGGCAAAGGAAGTGAATCTCTGTGGTCAGTACACAGAGTGCACAACCTAACTGTGCATGCATGCCTTTTCGAGCATTCTGACCTGGTAAGAAATGACAGCAAGAACGTCACTACTGTTGGTTAATTGCCATATCCTTCAATGTCTCCAACCAGCCTGTTGCAGTCTTTCGGATCCCATCGTTGAGGAAAGGAGATATCTACTATACGTTATGGCTCTGTGCATTTATTTATTTCTCGTCGCCACGTCATCTGTTGATCTACGGTTTTTTTTTCAACCTGGAGAAGCAGCTGAGAATAGGGCGCAGTGAGGTAGAGGACAGTTGTGACTGCACAGTACGTGTCCTAACCAGCGAAGCCTACTCATCTGAATTGTGTGTGATGACCAATTTTCCACCGAATCATTGTGAAAGACGCAACGACTTACCTACAAGTTGCTTACCCGCTTGCTCCATTCCACGTGGAACAAATGATGTGAACACCGGAACTCGAAGAATTCTAGACGATGAATACCTTTCACGCGTAAATTAAGGGTCTCGCAATCGTAAAGCAGAACTGACCGCACACTGGCACAGTATACGCGATCTTTCAGTTTCAAGGAAAAATCACGTCTGTACCAAAGGTGTTTCAGTCCTGCGTAAGCTGCTCTGCCCTTGGAAATGTGGGCGGTTACTTCCTACCCTACCGTCATTTGTCACGCAATCACCTACGCAGGAGAAACAATCCACTATAACTAATTCTTGACCATCAGACATCAGAACCGGAATATATGACACCCAATAATGTATCACTTTGCAGTTTGAAGTTGCAAAGCGCATGCCGAGAGGAGTTAATTCACAAAGCTTGCATATGACTCCTGGTCAAATGTATCCCGTAGACTTCAGTTGCAATCAATTCAATTTTTATATCCATTAACTAGGCACCGGTTTCGGTTGCTATTTCATGACTGTCCATTTGGATGAAGGAGTAAGATTGGAATGTTTTAATCAATGTCAGAGTGAGAATAGAAAGCTCATGAAAACTAAGGTTACAAAGAAACTGTGAAGATACCTGAGCGTCACTGTTTACGACACGCAATCATATCATCCAGCGTCCCTAACCATTGAATACGATAATCTTGATGACCCTGTCCAGGAAGCCTAACGTGACCTATGTGAACAGTCAGGATTACCTTCAGATCCGGTCGGTTAGATTGAACAGTACTTTCTTCACTTTTAGTCGTCGATCAGTAGTACGTATATGGAACTTGATTTTTTGGGAATGTGAGAACAAAGTGTTTTTAACGTTTGATCTATTTACCAAGTGTTCCACATGCCTGTGATTAATTCCCTCGTCACTGGTAGTGTATTACACCGTGTGTGATGTACGACAAACCCTCATCACTCTCAAGTTTTCTCGGCACAAACGGAGAAGTCACATAACAGGTTTCATTGTTATAATACAAATACTTATGAACAAAAAAATCTTTCTTTGGTGCGTTAACTGTTCATCGGTTTTGATAGAAAGCTCTTGTCAACATTTAAGCATCTCACTTTCTCCGTTTTTGTCGAGGACAACTAAATGTCCGTGATTATCACCGATTCATAACACTTGCTTGTTCGGTAAACGTTGGCCGATCACTCACGAGTTGGTATTTTTCTAGTCCAGGTTATTCCGTGAGCGCACTTTCACTTTTGTCCTATCCGTTCCCGGATGAAATCCTCTGGGAATGCTATTTACCCCATTTTAGCTACACGTGTAGCTAAAATGGGGTAAATAGCATTCCCAGAGGATTTCATCCGGGAACGGATAGGACAAAAGTGAAAGTGCGCTCNGCCAGGACCACACACATACATGATGAATTCTGCGCGTGTGACTGTTTGTGTTTGAGTCTGTTAGAGGAAATTGCACAATCCATTCCTTTCGATACATTGGCTTCGGTCGAAGCATGATGGAGTTGGATGTGTGAGCACAACTGAGAGGATGTATCCGCTGTTCCAAGATCACGTCATTTTACACTGCGATTTGTCGATTTCCAACGACCATTTATCCTGTTTCCGTGCTAAAGGAATTCTCGTATACATAAAGAACGAGCAGTGTCTTAGTTTCGGAGTTACCGAAATTCCTGGGCTCAGGGTGGGAGAGGGAACAGATTCCAACTGAATGGTATGAATCGGTCATCATACCGATTTACAAGAAAAGTGACAGGTCCTATTGTGAAAACCACGGAGAAATTAGTTTTGGTCAACGTTTCACCGGCATCATACTCCGTCGATTATCTGCCGCGTGAGGGCCAGGCTGGTTTTATACCTGGTCGAGGTTGTATCGACTACATCACTCTTCACCAAGCTCTGGAACACCGACATTCTTTTCCTCGACCCACCATCTCTGTCTTTCTCGATCTGGAAGCGGCTTACAATCTAGTCAATCTCTGTAAACTCTGGCGCCGCCTTTCCCTAAAGGGTGTGCCCGAGAAGTTGACTTCAATATTACGATCCCTCTATACTCATTGCCCTCTCTCTCTCCCCTTTTCGATTCAACTTTGTTATAGATTTGATTATGGAAACGGCCCTAACCTCGTGCGAGGATAGTGTCATCGATTTACTCCCAGGTGGCAGACTGTCTGATCTAGAAAATGCAGACGACATTATACTGCTAAGTGAAGATCCATTTAAGTTGCAAGCTCTTCTGGATAGCTTGAGTGCCAGCGTAGCTATGTTCGGTATGCGTTCTGCAAATTCAAAGACAAAAAGGCTACTACAAGACTGGGTTGGTCCAGCACCCAGACTCACTCTAACTGGAGAAATGATAGAGCAAGTGCATAAGTTTTGTTATTTGGGCAGCTACATCTCACCCGGTCGACGCATCCCGTATGTGGTGTCAGCTCGCATACAGAAGGCTCGGTTAGCATTTGTCAACGTGAGACATCTGTGATGCCGTCGCGACATCCAGCTGTCTGTGAAGAGTAAGGTGTATGCCTCGGCAGTTTGGCCAGTTTTACTATATGGAGCAGAAACTTGACCAATAAGAAAACAGGATAAAGGTAGACTGTTGGTGTTTGAACATCGTTGTCTACGCAGCATTGCACGAATCTGGTGGGGCAGCCGGACGAGCAATGCTGAGGTTAGGTGTAGAGTTTTGGTTAACCACGGTCGCCCACTGGAGCAAGTGGTCGACCTCCATAGATTACGTTGGTTGGGGCATGTGTTACCCATGTCACCAAATAGGTTGCCACGGCGAGCAATGTTCGCCGAGGCAGTTAGTGGGTGAAAAAAAGCCAAGGGTGGTCAAGCTAAGACCTGGCACGAGGGTATGAAAACCCTAACCGGGAGTGTGGGTCACCCAGGTTCTGTTAGGCTGGGGACCTCGGGATGATCATGATGGATAGTTAGAGACACTGAGTGCCGTAAAAGGTGGCATTCGTGCATCGATCCTGCTCTTAAACTCACTGTTTTCCTCCTATTGCTCATGCAAATGTGCGGACAAAAGACAACAGCTATATATATATATATATCACTGCCTTACGGAAAGGCATGGTACCAACGCCACAAGAATAACAACAGAAACAGGGAAGGGTGAATTGGAATAAATAACGAAGTGTAAAACAAGTTAAACTGTTGAAGTGGAAATCGCACGGGAATTCGACAGGCAAACCGTACAGCATTCGCACTACTGACTTCTATTTTCTACCATATCTCTTAGTATGATTCAGGCTAAAAAATAGCCTGCTTCCACATGTGGGGCTATACTGGTGTGGTGATAGCCTTTCTTACTGCTTGTTTCATACAGACCCGATGCAGACAGTGTTATGATTCCTAGTTTGACAAGGTCTCGTTCAAAAACGATTTTTTCGCCACTAGGATTGCTGGTTCCGTCCTTGCTGAAGGCTTGCCAACGGACTGTGCCGTTTTCGGGACTAGGATGTTAAACCGCGAAATGCGGATTACATAAATTGGGCATTGAAGGTTTGCAACGAGTAATCCCTGCTATAGACATTCTCAATGAGTTGGCTAATCCTTCCACATCAGATTTCATGCTAGGTATATGAATTGAAAAACTAACTTTCCACTTAAAAAGAAACTTCACTTGCGGTCGAGCCTTTCACTTGCCGTTGCACTAAACCACTCTTTTCTCCTCTCCTCTAAGTTCTCCCGGATCTAGTTTCGAAGGTTAATTGACAGTCTAATTAATTCCCATCTACACTGTTCTTTTTCTATGAGGTCTTGCAGTTGCAAAATATGGGAACAGCTTAGCATATACTACAATCTATTCTATCACGCGCTGTAATGAACACATGGTGTTGATTTTTGTCAACAAACCGTAAACTGTGAAACCTGATACCTTTCATTCCTTTGAGATTGAGTTATTCATATTTCCGCAGATAGTAGTAATCTGTGCCACATCCTGATCGTATCATGTGGACCGATCGGGTTGCATTTTGTCGTAAGTGGTCACAATCTGGACCTTTTGTACGCATGTTTCGCCTTGTTATGCCATCGTGATGAGGTTGATCGAGAGAATATCGATCGTCAACAAATAAAGCAACTCGGTTATTCTGATTATATTCCCTGTGAGCTGGTGCGCATATGGGTAACACGCCTTCTATGTGAAAGTTTTAACTAAGACATTTTGAATCCTCAGTTGGATCAATGGATTCGCATTGCTGATAATACCCATCCAAGTCGAAACAGCTGTTCAGTGCTTCCTAGTTCACGCTTCACTTTCTATATACACGACGAATTTCACCTTTGAAATTGAACCACATCCTCCATTACTCACATGAAATTTTGAATGAGTCGGTCCTTGTATCTCACCGTTGAGCTCTGGTTAGCACGAAACCCGGTTCTGGTGCGTCTCAATTGCATGCCTGAGAGGATGAAATGAAGAGTACGCATGCCGCTGAGGTCTGGAGTAAGGTCACGTAAAAGAAAAAAGTTTTCGTAGCGAGAATACAAATCCCGCCTCAGATCACTCGCCTCGGATGGAACGTGATTGGGCGGCCTTGCTGACGAATTGTTTAGTATTGTCAGGCCCAATGTTTTATTGATTTGTATCTTATGCGTTCACCCTGTCAGTTGTGTTCACACAATTATAGTCAGCCCGCTCCAGTTCAGTGATTTTTGTTCTTCCTAAGGCCTTCAGATATAACAGGTTCCATTCATCCAATCTCTTGCCAGTCAAATAGTTATTGTCTGAGTGCTGATTCGACGTTGATTTAGTTTGTTTTACGCCGTGTACGTGCTGTCTTTGCACGTGCTTAGCAAGGCTAGTGAAAACATCGCGGCAGTCAGATCATGACATGACGTAGAGGTGGGAAGAAGCTAGTCTCAGCTTTAGAACCGATTAATGAAACCCACCTTTCAGGTTGGGGCTCGATGGAAGAGGATATCGTTGGTTAGAGACGCCAAGATCTATGACCCAGAATTGAACTCAGTGGCAAGCATGCTGTGCTTTATGCCTGCTGAAATCCCATGTCCCGTTATTATATATATATATATATATATATATATATATGAGTATGACAGTTTGGTAAACAACGATGTTGATTGTTGTTTTTGTAGCTCGGGTGGTATAATATGATGTTCAGTTGTTCGCCGAGCTTGGCAATTGTATTGCAAACGTTTCATCACCAATATATATATATATATATATATTTATATATGTACCCTTTACAAAAACTCACCATATCTACAAAAGGTATTAAGAGAGATGCTATGAACAATGGAACATATGCTTCGTTCTCTTTATTTTTATTTGTCTGGTGTTGGCTTGGGGTGTGAGAGTTGTGGGATAATACTCAAATAGATCGGTGGGACTAGATGCATGTTTAAACCCGAATCAATAGCATACCGTGCAGAATTACATAGACTACTTGCTGTGGGAATTTTCGGATGCTGTCGAGAGTGGAATTTAAAAAGATTCCCACACCGTGTGTCATTCATCTGGCCTACTTATTAAAAAAATGATTATTCTCTCCCTCCGGTTGTCCGGCCTGTTCGAATGTGTCAGTTACAGATCAGGTCCCCGCTGCTACTGACTGGACTGTTGTTTACCGGACGGCATGAAGGCTGTTTGCGCAGACGGACAGCTGGGATCCAAATCCACCAACGATTTCTGTTTGGGATTGATAATCTATTGGGTTATCACACATGTTTCACTGATTTATTTTATCATGCAGATATTTATATCTTTGTTCCTCCCCCCCCCCGCCGCTGTCTTTCTCCAGGAGATCGAAAAGGCTATACTCGGGCTTCCTGACGGTGTGATTTTATTTCGAATTCTATCGCAATCTGTATTTAGAACATCCGTTTTGCATTAGACGATGAACGTCATCGGACGAGAAGTCGAACTACAATGAGAACACAAAGGGGGCAAACAAGCTCGTTTCCAGCATTCTGTGATCATGTTAGTGCAAAGCAATATATAAACCTAATCATAGATTGGAATTTACGAGCGAACGGAAACGGGATTTGAATTTTCAAAACTATGAGTCATAATTGTTTCCCATTTTGGATGTGGGTTTCGATAAGTCAATCGTTATTTGCTCGTGTGCATGAGAATGCTCACTTGTTGGCAGTTCGACCAAGTTAGGTTAGGTGAAAGTACAAATTGCTGTGGAGCACACAGAGGGTGTTTGTGAAGATAAATATTAACACTTACTTTGTGGCTGAAATACGAAACCGCGTGTTCTCAGACCGGCTAGCTTTCAATTTTGCACAGGGGTTCAGAAGGCTTCAGTCTCTTTTACTGTGTAATTAGTTTCAACAGAGCAGAACAGAACGACCGCACTAGTGATGGAATCATATACTTATGCATGCTGGGTGGTGTTCTGGATGCACTAGTGCAGACGAATAGTCATGCAGTCGAAAAAATGCAGAAAGAACCCCTAGAATCGGGCGTTCTATCCTTCAACCATGGGTACACTAATCGACTGCATTTGAATCGAATTTGGAGCTTGGAAACGTGAAACATTTCTATGCACAATCTCTCCCGCGGTGCTATCTTTAACTGGTAAGATTGTGCTCAACTTTTTTTTCTCATTTTTCATTTTTTTGCGGTAACACCTATTCTGTTTCCGTCACACAGGTACCACTAAGCACTTCGGGTATCTAGTTTTGTTGTGGTCGACAAATGATTGGTACATTTGTCGCGCTCGCCTGAGGCCGGATTGAGTGATTGACAGGTAGTGTCAGGTAAGCCACACGCACGTCATGCGATCGGCTGCACCCAATCAGGTGCTAGTATTCAACAGTTTTGTTCGAATTCCAGCTTAACGGCATTCGGACATCGTGTGACGCTTGAGCCAATCGTCGTCCTTTCTTACGTGTTGCCCGTTCCCGCTTGCTCACCGGTCTATGGGCCGGCTACATGTGTGTTCCCTAAAATAAACGTACCACTTAATTCACTGCATGCTTATCTACCTACTTAAAGAGGGACACAGCAATTTTGGATCAAAATTTTCCGCACATTTCGGAGTTGATCAGCTACCGAGCGTGCATAGCTATCTAGCACATTGGATTTATTTTTCTAACCGCCAGAGTGACAATCCATATTTATCTTCAGAGTCATCTGCTTTGTACTCGACAGCAACTTATACATTCACCTGGCATCCTTTGGTCGAGCTGCCGATAAGTGACTCATACTCATGCACTCGAGCAAATGACGATTGACCGACGGAGACCCACATCTAAAATTGATAAAAATTATGACACTAAGTTTTGAAAATTCTCATCCCGTTTCCGTTTGCTTGTATATTTTCCAATCTATGATTATATATATATATACATATATATGTATATATATATATATATATAAACATATAATTGTGTGGACATGATTACAGAAGATCGACATCAAATTTGTATACTTCCTTCTGTTTTCATATTATGTTCTGTGGGACTGTGTATACATATTTTACTGTCCCAATGATGTAAGGATGTCTACCGGGATCCATTGGATGGGCTCCCGACGGTAAATGATGGTTCATTCAGAACCAGAGTGGAGATGTAACCAAATGAACCACCTCTGACTGACAGACTGCAATACGAACAAGAAAAGGAAAGTTGTGAAAAGAAACTTGGGTGAAGCAATCATTGTAACTAGAAAAAAGCACCATTCAAGCCAAACCTCTTTACTGACCAATGAAATCCCATAAGATGAGCTCCCAATCGTACGGGTGTTTGGAGCGAGTGCGTGAGGATATCCGTCCAGCGGTTGACGGCACCGCCTTACCGCCCCCGGGGTGGGGGTGGCGTGTGTTCAAAACCCATCTCCGCCACCTAAATTTCCCTAATTCTCATGTATGACCACCCTTTGATTTTCCACTTTCTCCCTCCTGAAAATTATTTGTATCTTCATACATATGCATATAATATATATATGCAGTAAAAGGAATTAAAAGAAACAGAAAGTATCCGTAGCACTTGGGTAAATCTATTCCTTTTATCGTTTCCTTTGAACGATTCCAATTCAAACCAAATGCAAGCATTTCATCAGCTTTCCACGGGTTCTCGACGCAATCGGGCCAGCAGAATTGATTGGTTAATCGGGTTATCACAACACATTAAGCACTGAACACAAACGTGAATTAGTGGATGCAAACAGATTTACGGTTTTACTTCAGGCACATACAAAGGATACTCTTGAAGACAATCACACAAGAGCAACATAGTTCACATTCCAAAGTTCTGCTACATCTCATACTCTAAGCAAGATAACACATAATTCAGTCCGTCAACTCATACACACCAGAAGTTGACCGTTGACTGAACAACTCAGAATTTTCGGTCTCTATACCCCTAAGGTTAACGATCACAGGTACGGAAAAGATGTAAACGTTTTGCATACTTCTGGGGAACCTCAACAAAGATGAAACGACTGTTTGCTGTCTGCTTTTTGTCAGTCACCACATGATTGCATTGCCAGGGCATTTTTATGTAGACTATGTATGAACCACCGCAAGAAAGAACGAAGATTTCATCAAGGGAACCGTGATGTGATGCTCTTCATTGATGTCTCGATGCAGCTTGTCCTGTCCAGCGATGTACAATACCACCCCGCCCTCAAGCTTTAGCCAAAACACGTAATTTGTTCGATGCGATCCACAACCCTTTAGCCTAGTCGTATAAATATTAGCTTTACCGCTATAAGTGAGTCAAATCAAAATGTGACGGGATATTCCGAGGTCAGTGAATGATGAAGTAATTCGCTTTTTCTTTTTCGTAGTTGGACTTCGTGAAGCTTGGCGAACAAGCGAGAGATGGCGACCGCAGTTGATCGTCATTATAGTGTTAGATGCTGCGTCGTGAATTGATTGATTTCATATCATGTCCTGTGTGACTCCAGTACTTTCAGTGAACCAGTTTTGATTGTGATACAAATCAAATGAATTAAAGCAGAGAACGAACGTACTTGCCAGGTCAGGTTAAATGGGCACTACTCATGGAATTCAAATCGTTTGATTGCATCCATCCCGTTTCAACCCACAGACGGTCCAAACAAAATAAAACTCCAGATTTGATAAATCCCCAAACGACGAAACGCCATGGTACTCGCTGCTGAAACCAACGTTGCATGCAACCAGAGACGTTCAATACTTGTAAATAGAAAATGAAAAACGGTATGATCAGCTGCCTGGTGGCCGAGTGGGTAGTACGCTTGCGTTCTGCCTGTGAGGTCCCGGGTTCGATCCCCAGTTGGGTCGATGGATTCGCACTGCTGATGAGTCCCCACCAGGTCGAAGCAGCTGTTCAGTGCTTCCTAGCTTTACAGTTCACGCTTCATTTGCTATATACCCGACGAATTTCACCTTTGAAATTGAACCAAATCCTCCATTACTCACTTGAGTTCTGTTAGAGCAAGAAGCCACATCATAGAGTGCGTTGAATTTAATCCGTTCGTGATATTAGCCATATGAGTTGGGAATAAGCATTTGCGGCATGTTTGGTTGAGCGTGAATAACATACCTATTCCCGTTTCTCAGAACGGAAAACGACTAATCCAACCAATCTGTATTTCACAAATCGACTTTTGTGTAACGGAAGGTCAATGTTACAAGTTTCTGTCCTGTACAATGCAAAAGGTCGTTGTTACATGGTTTGTTNNCCAGTTTCAGGATTATCTGCTTCGACCAAACCTTTAAACTGGCTTTTTATTTTATATCTACGGTGCTGCATGAAAATGGATACAAAGATATTTTTTATTGTGGAATGCGGATAACCATTAGGCAAACGAGGAAAAGGGGATACCAGTTCGAAGAATGCTGTTTTTGCTTTCCTCCTGTTCGAAGATGATAGGCGGATAGGCTAAAGAAATAAATTGCAAGAGCCTATTATGCTGCTTCCCTGACACTGTTGTACCCCACGCTTTAGCGTTATGCTCATATTTTTGTTATCCTTATCATTGTACGCAACTAAGTCGAACTGCCTGATAGAGGATTTTCTACCGGGACAGCAGCATGTATTTAAGTGTTTGGAGTCTAACGGGTCCACAATTCTACCCAGTCAAATCACGCATCATTTGATAAATTGTAAAAAATGTAACAACTCTAACATCAACTATATATATCTATATATCTATATATCTATATATATATATATATATATATATATATATATATATATACCACATCCACACACTGCTTGGCGATCGATGCTTTTGATTACAGATGTGAAAAATTATTTGGCATTCATTTTACCTTCTTTGCATTGTCACGATGCCACTTCGTTCCTGTATGCGAAGCTTTCTTCCCCTCGGTTTTTTTTTCGGAGAAATCGGAGCCTGTCGCTCTGATGGCCTCGTCGAATTTGTTACACCTTGAATTGACCAAAGGACTGTTCTCTTTCCACTTTGCAGGCAAGCCGGACTATTCGTACCCTCAATAATAGCCAGGAGGTTGTTTTGACCTGTTTTTGGAATAATTGATTTGAGTTGACTATCCGTCAAACTTCATCTTCACGTGGATTCCTCAGCTGCTCTATTCAGTCAAACACATCGTAGCCTTTAGACTCGAATTTCGCTCTTATTAAATCTCATCAGTAGTACATATCCACTCTCCCGTTCCGGTTTTAAACTCCGAACCCGTCGCTTGGAAAGTGCGTGTGTTACCCTTGTGTCAAACAGCTCATACCAAGCTGAAACAAAGTGCCAATTAGTCTTTTCTCAGGTGTCGTCTTCAGTGATAATCAGTCTGTGCATTTGACCCGACAGCGACGAAGGGAGACTTAATTGACTATCTGTTAGCTCCAATCGAAAGTCTCCCAGATANNNATGTATAGATATCCACCTTCTATTTTGTGGATCGGGTTTCAGCACGATTTGACGAGTTTGGGCAGTTACCCAATTCACGAATCATATACCAACAGCATCAACGGTGGTCCTATCGAATATATCGATCATTTTCAGNCAGCACAGCCGAAATGGCCAAGTCCAAAAGTATTGAACATGACCGTTTGGTTCTATGTTGAGGTGGGGGGTTGGGTGAAGCAGGAGGGGTGAAAAAGACGTCAGTGAGAGCAGATCGAACTGATACAAAACGAATATAAATCAGATCAATTAAGAAAAATTCAGGTAAATGCAACTTGAAAGGTGTCTTGAAAAAGGTTATACAAATTTTAAAAAAAGAATAAAATTGTCACAATAACCGTTTGGCTTTTCGAGTTTTCGGTTGAATGTTAAGCTGTAAAATTGCACTACATGATCATAGGATTTCAGTGGCATTGTCTGTGGGTGCTGAATTAGTGCGAGAGTTGTTTGATTGGATTGATCTTTTTCAATCTTACCAAAAGCAGTTTTTCCATCCTAGGTATACGATCACAAAATCAGTGTAAAGTGAATCAGTGGCGGAATCTACCGAGTATCGATCAATGTATTGGCGTCCGGTGCGTGATCCACCCTTGGGTTATCGAACAAACGGTGAAGACATCTGCGGCCGTTCGGACTCGCGAAGCTTCTATCCATTCGCGACGAAGCTTGGTAAGTTGTGCTTTGAGCGAATCGTTCGTGCGCATCAACTCCGGGAACAATATGCTGGATTGACGATCCAACTGAGTCGGGAGTGTATAGGTCAGAAATATTTCACCCGGGGTGTTATGACCCAGCCCATTGTGAAAAATGTGTGTTCCATCGGGTGGGTTGGAGATCACCAAACGCGAATCCAGCAATCGGATCAACGTGAGGATATTCAACCCAAAAACAATCTCGGTGAGTCGCTCATAGTGTTATCCTCGTATTCTTGCAAGTACATCGGAAGCGTACAGTTCTTTGAGAAACTCTTGCATCATCTAAATGACTAACTCGCATCGTTTTTCTTGCCGGACAGTGTTGCTGAATTATCGAACAATTAAGGAATCATAAATTTTTAATTTTCTTTCAAATTAACCCGATTGTCCTGATTCTTATTATCATTGGTTGTATACAGTTTGTGGCTCAGCAACAGATTAGTTTGCCTCCGGTCATATTTTTGTCCTCGCATATACTCCTTTTGCCGTCATTTGCTGTTTTCAGTACAAATCAAGACACTAGACTTAAATTTCGATGATGTTTCATTCACTGGATCAACTTTCGACATGAAGATTGCGTAATCCAAATCCATACAGAACTGTGGATGGTCAGATGAGTATACGATAGTTTCCGTTACTTTAGACGCAAACCAATACACGTTCTTCTACATAGTTGTTCGGTTTTCTAACCTGTATATTTCAACCTCCATGGTTTCGTGCTCACCTACTCCGTAACAAATAGGTGAAAATATGTGTATTTATTAATGAATTAAACCGTTTCCACGATAACTGCCGACTTCCTAATCTCATAAACGTGCCATTGTTTTTCTATTCTACCACAGTTGGCGAAGACAAGTTACTCGGGAGTAGTAATGAACACAAACAATCGTCATCCCTGTCTGCGGATTTGTTCGATCGGCGTATGATTTGTGATTTTCTAAATGAAGACTGATTCCAATCGGTCCCTTAGGAGTGTTTCCCGTAGCTAATGACATTCCCTCGCCAGCTTCCCTCTCCCTCACTCGCGTATCCATTGATGTTGTGGAGTTTTGAGTCTAACTGTTTTTGTCATTGCGCTTGGTTCTCGTTCGAGTTTTTTTGGTACACCGTTGGTTCCTTGGGCGAGAGAGATGGATCAATTGGTTGAGTCGGTGGGTGGCTGGGAACCATATGTTTGTCTACGTACGCGGGCTACGTGTTGTTGTTACCGTTTCTCGTAAAATATCTTTGGAATTGTTTAGCCCCGAGATAAGACTGATGCTATTGTAGTATGCCGCAAGGTCCAATCATCTGCATCTCATACTCGAGGCCGGGTAATTTCTCCATCGTCGCC
>UZAN01046342.1:12962-29406 GCA_900618425.1 Echinostoma caproni
TGTATCAATTGCGCCCCCAGTGATATTCACCCCACCAGTATGAACACGTGCTTCCATGTCCTTGCCATACGTCCTCTCTATTTCATTTCGTGACTGTCTTTTTATCAGATTGATACACAATTTATGACATGAACCTCGAAGCTGTGACCCATGTCCTCACAACATCCATCCATTCACATATACACAGTCACCTGCATGCTGAACATGATTTCATT
Source organism: Echinostoma caproni (assembly GCA_900618425.1). Classification (NCBI taxonomy): domain Eukaryota; kingdom Metazoa; phylum Platyhelminthes; class Trematoda; order Plagiorchiida; family Echinostomatidae; genus Echinostoma; species Echinostoma caproni. Next base: position 13,178 of record UZAN01046342.1, read on the forward strand.
AGTAAAACTTGAACAATAATTACATCGCCCACATTTCCCCTCGTTGTTTACACATCGAGACTTTATCTGTAATGATATTCATTTGCCCCACTGCTATCAAGTTATCGTGCGACTGGCTGCGAACAAGCTGATGCAGAAGGCAGATCTCAACGACGGAACGCGCAAGTCGTCAGAAGTCAAGATCGACGAGTGCGGCGAGGGTTAAACAGTTCGTAGATAGAAGCACCGACAGCAGGGACTAGGTAGGTAGACAAGAATCAATGACATGCGTCAACCCTTTGACTCAGACGAATGCAGGAAGGATTTTGGAGGCCGGTGTATTTCATGCTGAATTTTTGAAAATCCTTCCAAACCCATGATGATTTATGGTGACATAACTCTATCTGTGTGTTACTTTTCCATTGACATTTCTCAATCACAAACACCATACATCATTGTCTATCTGTTAATTCGATATCCGGCACATTTGAATCTTGTGTGATCAGAGAACGTGAGCGACGGTTTGGCTCTATCTGGACATCATATTTGGCTCGCTTGCTTGAGTGCTCTCGGCCGCATATTTGCGGTTCGCTTTAGTGTACATTTCTAATGATTTCTCAAATTCAGTACCGTAGAGCATTACGGATTAATCATGTTTTATTTCGGGAGTCGTGTCGGTTTCGGCTACACGTCACTCAAGTGCTAATTGGTTGACGTACAGGGAGTCTGTCGAATCAACCGAAGTTTTCAAGTATCTTGGCTCTGCGACAAGACCAAACAGCCAGGATAAAGATGAAATCCAACTCCGTGTAGATAGAGCTAGAAGAGCCTTCCTACAACTCCTAAAACCATTTTGGAATCGATGCGGAATAAGCTTGAACACGATGCCTAGGGTTTTTTGGGCTTCCATCCACCCTATCCTCACTTATGGTTGTGAAATCTGGCCCCTAAGAGTTTAGGATGCAACGAAGCTCGAAGTCTTTGGTCATTGGTGCTCACACCGCATCTTGAAAGCAAACTAGAGAGATCGGATTTCCGATAATGAGGTTCGACGGCGCTGCTTAAAAATTGACAAGCCTTCAAAAATGCCTTAACGCCGGCGCCTTCAGTGGCTTGGCCATATGCTCCGAAGGCCCGAAACTCAGCTCTCGCGACAGACTGTAGCCTCCGCAACGTACCGTTGATGGTGTTGCCGACTCGATGGTCAACTGAAAACCTGGAGTGGCAAGATCAAAGCGGATTTGGAATTGCTGAGTCTTCAATCCGTATACGGATTTCGCAAGTGGAACCAGAATTGGGTTTCACACTGCGACAACCTTGCTACTGATCTTGATGCATAGGCCGCCATCAGTAGAGACATCCAGGAAACCAAATGATCCTCTTGCAGACGTTAGTCCATCAAATTAAAAGTAAAATATATATGTATATATGATGTTCAGTTGTTCGCCGAGCTCGGCAATTGTATTGCAAACGTTTCATCACCAATCGATGTGACATGCTCAATGCAGTAACTGGGTGAGCGTTTACGAGTGTCCTCTTCCTTATATAGGTCATTGAATGATGTAGCGTTGCCTGATTGGCCAAAGTTTGTTCGCCTTGTGCCGATAGGAGATGAGATGGACGCGAGCAGTCTGACGGCCGGCCGTTGATCGATCAGTCTAAGCGTTACTGTTGTCCTGTCGTGTCACGTGTGATACGACCCACCTTCTTTGCGTTGATTGGTCCTTTTGTTGCATGGGGGTGTAGACTTGATCGATGTCAATGTGTCGGTTGACCGAGTTTTCCGATGAATGCCAATCTTCCAGAAATTCTCTTGCGTGCTTGGTGCGCGCCTGACCGACGAATTTGATGTTTTCGAAATCGAAGTTGTGTCCTTCTCGGTCCTCGTGGATTGAGATGAGTGGGAGCGCATCGTGTCTTATGATGGCCAGTTTGTGTTCGTGCACACGAGTTGCTAGTTTTCTACCTGTTTGACCGATAAAGTGCTTGTTGCAGTCCTTGCAGTTGATGCGGTAGATCACATTTGTTCGATTTTTGTCTTCCTGTTGCTTCTTGGTTTTCGATAAGATTCTCCTCAGGTTTGTCGTTGGTTTGTGGGCGACTGGAATGTTGTGTGGTTTCAGTATTCTCGTGGTCATTTCCGAAATGTTCTTCACATACGGTAGGGTTAATCGCTTACCCGGTTGTCCCTTTTGTCCTTTTGTGTTGCTGTGTTTGAGTTATTGTCCGTTTGACGAAGTTTCGGGTGTAGGCGTTGCGGCGGAATATTTAATAGAGGTATTTTTCCTCTTTCTGCCTCAACTTTTCAGTGCTGCAGTGTGTTTTTGCTCTTTCGAAAAGTGTTCGAATGCAACTCCTCTTGTGGGGGGTTGGGTGGTTGCTCATGTATCTCAGAATTCGCTCCGTGTGGGTCTTCTTTCTGTATACTGATGTTTCTAGTGTTCCGGACAATGATCTTGTTACTAGGACGTCGAGGAATCCCCATTTGTCATTTTGTTCTATTTCCATGGTGAACTTGATATTCGGGAAGATGTTGTTGATGCTGTTGAAGGTTCTGTCCACTTCCGATCGAGCGAGCTGATGGACCTATGCCTACACACATACTTCGAATTCGACGGTGAAATCTACGAACAGGTGAAAGGAACACCCATGGGTTCATTAATTTCCCGATTCATTGCTGAAGCCGTAATGCAAAAACTCGAAAGAACCATTCTACCACAACTACAGCCCAAGCTCTGGCTTAGATATGTAGATGACACATTCGTGATCCTGAAGCGAATCAAAACCTTGATTCTTCATTGGACTGACTCTGAAACAGCTGTCTATCCAGAAGTCACCTGGTGTTGCAAACAAGGTTATTGTAACGAGAGAACACTTCCTGGCTCCAGGTATATGAATGAACTGGCAAAACGTTACCGGTACACAGGTCTAACGAGCGGCAAGAACCTTGAAACCGGTCGTGTTCTTCCGGGGGAAGTTTTGCATTCATTCATATTTTACTTGTTATGATATATATATATAGCTTTTGGCCTCCACCACGCTGTCCTGTGGGGCATAACGGTGCAAACTCAATTATAAGTCGACGTGTCTACTTGGATCTTATGCCTTCTCTCTTACACTGTGTATTCCAGGGATTCTGGTATCCAGGCTACCTGCTTTACGCAAGTTCACCTGATTTATACGACTGCAGCATCGCAAAAATGAGGTTCCTGGCTTAATATTTTCCGGCTAGAAGGAATCCCAACATTAGACAATCGCTTTTGCCCAGCTTTTGGTTCCTTTACGTCTGACGCCTGCCTTGTTATATCTAAGTCCAAGATAGAGGGCCTCTGTTGATCCCGGAATCTTGTGACCTGCTTAACGTGTAGCGTCAGTTCGTGTATCCATTCTAGGAGAGTTTCACCTGTAAAATTGCTCGTGGCACGTTACTTCATCTAGTCGATCTCAGAGAGATTGAAGTTTCAAACTATTAAGACCCGTAATGGTTTCGAAAGGGACATTTATATGACTTCAAGCAGTTCACTGTCCTCAATCAAAGTAGCTTACAGTGCTCTGTACACTCAATATCCCTTGTGGTCTTCTACCTTAGAGCACATTGCATGCTGTCGATTGGAAATTCGGTTTTACTAGGGTGATTTGTGCATTCCAGTTGTTCATATTAGTTTTAACCAATACCAACATCCCATCTCGTCTGTCACTCTCTCTATTCTGCCTGTAGACTACCTAATTACTAGAAAAGTTAGAGACGTGCTCTTTTTGCATCCATGTTTTTGTGGTCACTAGGACCACCGAACCCTCGATTCGAGTCCCTAATTCGCCCTTCGTTGGTTTACCACACGCCGTCAGCCTCACTTGCTTCCCGTGGTTATTCTACTTTACTCTTAGCAAACTATCGAACGCAAGGCCAGCATAACCATCTCGTTTTACGACTTATTTGCTCCTACAGGCTGCATTACTGTTCAAGTTATGCCCCTTGGAGAACTAGTGGCTTCCTCGACAGCTAATCCGTGGTGCTCTCTTAGGCTTTTGTTTGCCGAACCATTCCTATGACGGCTGGTTCCTCCTATTGGCATTCTAGCCACAATGCTTGCCCAGGTCTCTGTCGATATTTCATCAACAGAGCTTCCACCTCTAGGTTCTTTTGGTTAACTTCCGGTCTCCATCCAGTCTCACTCTCCATGGTGTGGGTTTGCTCAGCGGTGAGATAGCTAGGGGTGTCACTTCTTGCCTTATCTGCTTCTCACACATTGAGGCTCTGGTTGTAACCGAGTTGATCATACGATTGATGAGAACTTGTAGTGTACCATATCACAAGTTTAGTCGGCAAACAAGCCAGAAGACAACACCTTAAAAACGAGCCATGACACCTAACACAAGACAAGCAAAATGTTAGAATATGCCACCAGAATGTTTCATTATACACTTTTATGTGGTGAACAGCAGAAGGGGCGAACCCCATAGTCACGAAGACCTGCTGCTCCGTCATGGAAACCGTCATGGAAACCGGAACCTCAAATTCCGGAACTTGGAGTGGTGAACCACATAAGGCCCCGATAGGTTAGGCGTGGTATTGAACCAGACGACAGCAAAGCTGCCTACCACCAAAGTCGGGTGGCGGTGGACGGGGCTCAAACCTCGGAGCATAGGATCCAAAGCACGCCAGTGACAGCGACTAAATCACTGCGCCACTCTCACAATAACAGCAATCTATGGAATAGAAAAGACAAAAATAAATCTACAACACGAGTTTCACCCGACACTTAATTTGCCCAGCCTTATTGATTGGAGCTTCTCATCCCTCATTTTCCCCGTGTTATTGGATCCTTTTTTGGCCGATTTCTTAAGTTTTCCGCCATCCGGAGTTACCTTGATAGCTTCCAGATTGTTTATCTCCATTTTGGTGGCTTTTTGCTGCACCAGATCTCTAGTATAAATACTATTGAAGACCACCAATATGGGTCTTGGTTGTTGCGCTTTTAATTCCCTCCATAGATTAATGTGATGATATTTTACGTAACGCATTGCAGGAGAAAATCTGTCCAACCGAACAACATCTTGGGCATGTCTTCTGCCAGCCTCAGGTCTAACCTTACTATCCCGAATGATTGGCTCCGGGATATTGTGCAGCTTCATTTTACACAAAAGCACCTGCTGAGTTTGCTCTATTATTTTCAGTTCACTTTCTAGTGTCTCGACTTTGGCAGTAAGAACAACTGTTTCTGCCTAACGGGCTGGATTCATTATTTTATTATGCGCTTTTTCTCTGCTCTACATGAATTTTAGATTGCTACCCTTTCTGGTTTATTTTTTCCATTTCCGAGGTCCTACGTTTGTCTTACAGGTCAGCTTTGTTGGTTCCCTGCACCATTGCTCCCCTCAATGTGCGGCAGCACTTTTTTGTCAGTTAGACGCAATGGCCACATATCCGTTTCAGAGATGGAAGCTGCGTGTGAAGCAGGTTGTTTCGCTTGGACAATTTGCAGCATCTTTGGTGATGCCATGCCATGCACCTATTGCACTGGACACTACTTTGAACCTGCCCCTGGTATTGACTTCTACAAGATTAGTCCCATATGAGAAACATGCTAACAGCAGCAGTTAAAATGAACCGAAAATGGAACAAAAATGACATGTAACCGTACGGAAACTATGTCACGGAAATAAAATCAAACAATTCTAAACAGCAAAAGTGGTTATCAGCGACCAGTCAGAACCAATCAGCGTTTGTTACTATGGAACATCTTGCTATATTTCACGGGTTAAACTCAGGAAAAACACCAAAAGCAAGTGACTTTACTGTGAAACGTCCTTGGATATCTCACATTAATTTAACAAAACGAATCAAGACCGAGAGCACTTTATCCATGTCAAAGTGACAGGGATCTATAATAATAATGTATATTTCACGAAACGCGTGAAATATACACAAGGCATGAACTGCAGAACGATAAAATTTAATAACCCCAGCAGAAGAGGTAGATAGATTTTGATGATTCTTAAAATGTCCCTAATCGAAATGATGTCATTTTCTTACACTAGCAACATCGCAAAGTGTACTGATTTATTCCGGTATGTTCATTGGATGTCCACATCCACGATCGCGGTTTTGCCTTAAAACCATCCACACAAGTTACGGTCCCTTCGATCGAGTTGAAACCTAATTTGAGCGCCTTCTATACCATCATGACTAATACTGCTGCTGCCAGTTCTAGCCTGGGTATTGACACTGCCTTAAGGTGAGTGACTCTGGCCTTAGCGAATAGTGCACGGCTGTGCATCCTCCCACCTGTCCACTACCCCCTATCCAACTTTCGAAGCGTCCGCAAAAATGTGTAACTCACTCTGCTCTCCTTTGTGCATTCCTGGTATGGGACGAGGAAGTTGTATATCGCCCAACTTGGATAGGCTCAGCCACCAGCTTTGCCAGGTCTTGTGATCCCCTTCGCATAGAATCTCATCCCAAGTGACCTTTTGTCTACACAGGTCCTGCAGCAGAATCTTGCCAGGTAGTAGCCACGGTGCGACGAACCCCATTGGATCGTAAAGGCTGGCCAACGAAGACAGAATTCCTCTGCGAGTCGCTGTCGTCTCAGGTAACTGGAGTTGGAACAAGAACTCGTCCTTCTCCGAGTCCCATTGCACACCAAGTGCTCTATCTGCTGGTAACGAACTCCCCTGCAATTCACGGAGACTCGACACCCGCTCATCAAATGAGATGCAATCGATTGCATAGCGACTGTTGGACATCCACTTGGTCAACCTGAACCCTGCCATGAGCAGTAACTTGGATAGATCCCTAATGTGTCGAACTGCTTCCTCGATACTATCAAAGGATCCCAGGAAGTCGTCCAAATAAAAATTATGTTCAACACAGGAGCCCACCGGGGTTTAGAAATGCTGAGCAAATTGATTCACGGTCGTTTATAACGCGAAGTTTTGCACAGAAAGGAGAGGATATCGCGCCAAACGGGTGCACCATCATCCGATACTCCTGGGCAGGTCCGTCTAGGTCTCCAGCCGGCCACCACCATAACCGTAGAGCATCCCTTAGCCCTTCAGAGACTTTGACCTGCATGAACATCTCCTCGATATCAGCCGCTTCTGCAACTGACCCCAGACGAAATCTGCACAGCACCTCAATCAGCGGAGTAGTCAGGTCTGGGCCTTGTAATAGACAGTCATTTAGGGCAATCCCGGCACACTTGGTAGCACAATCGAATACAACCCGTATCTTCTGAGGTTTCTTGGCGCTTATGGCAGGGTGGTGCGGAAGGTACCACAATGGTTGCTTCTTTTCAATTTCTCCCATTGCGCGTTCGATATATCCCAACTTTAGATTGCGTTTCATGGTGTTACATTAGGCCTCCTTGAACTTGGTTCTGGACCAAAGGATAGGAGGCCGTAGAGATCCGTACGCTGTGCGCACGTATTTTGGTTAGATACTCTGCGGACCGCTCGGTAATGATGGTATTTACTCAGCCCCGATCAACTTCATCTCGCGGCCCGATATTCCGATAGGAGATGACCTGGAGCGGCTTTTCAACCACGTCTTTGTCGACATAATTGAAATTTCTGAGTGCTCGCTTTGATAATTCGTTTTTTCAATGTGGAAGCGTACTTTTTCGAAAGAAATCTTCGCTTTATTTGCTATAAATTCTTTCTCTGACAACTTTGGTGTCACCTTCTTGGCCGCGGCTCCTAGTGTCCCAACGGTTAAAACTTAGTGCGTAATACTGTTACGTGCTCTACTGTATCTCTCTACTATATCTCTCTACTGTATCTCCCATTTTGCGTTCCTTCGTATTTTTCATATATCGTCGCTATATCATAACTTACTCGTAAAATGATAGCAGAACATAATGATACTTTCTCAATCCAGGATGTATGTCTGAATGAGGAAACGTTACCTATGCGTCTTGACAACACGGTAATCAGCACTTTCCCAGTGATACAAAACAGGATAATCTTATCACAGAGCGAGGCAACCTTAAGTCTAAAGACGAAGGTTGCCAAACTGGAGGCTGAGTTGGTGGAGGTAAAGGCACTACTTGTAGGTCTCTCTCCCCAATTCGAAGCCAGAAAAATGACCCTCAATTATCAGACCAAATCATCTTAGACACCGCCAATAAGTGTCCGGCACTCCCGACGCAAGCTTCGCCAACATAACCACGGATGAACCAATCATAGTCAGGATCCTCAACCGCAAGTTATTATCACCTCTGAAACCAACCCACGCTCCAGTAAAGGAGGTCAAAGGCGCAATCAAGGTGCCCACCAACCGACCAATGGGATGAAAGGGATACTTGGTAATCCACCACCTAACGCCATCCCCTCAGCTCATACCCGTCGCAACCTAAATCTTATTTCTCCCAAACCAAAAACCTAAAAACTAATCTTCCTGCGCCAAAACCCGTACTGTNGCGCTATGCTGTCCTCAGACCGCTCTCACCCACCAGACAGAGTGAATACCAAAATCACTGGCAAGTCAATTTCACCAGCACGCAACATGGATACCAAGAACACATGGCATCACTCTCCAAGAAGCTCTCCCGGGTGCCACCACCCCTTCCCCTCAGGAGCAAAAGGGGTCGAAACACCTCCACTCTAAAACTCTCCCATGTCCCCTGCCATCCCACTTGACCTGTTGAAATACATAGTGAGCAGTTGCTGAAGTGCGTATCAACCAATTGCTTCAAAATAACTAAGAAAATCCTTGAACTGCGATAATTAGCGCGCGATAAGAAGCCACACGCAATAGCTTTAACTGAGACGTGGCTAATTCCAGGGATACTTGATTGTGAAATAATGATAGATGGTTTCACCTTGTTGAGACAGGACTCAAACCGTGGCCATGCGTTTGGAGTGGCTCTCTTCCTTAATGATTCCCTCCCACCTGCTTCGTGTGTTTTCCTCTCTATCATCCAATCGATTGAGACCCTATGAGTAAACTTCGTCTTCCCGAGCAGGGATCACGCCTCCTGGGGGCTGTTTATCGCTCCCCATCAAGCACATAGGAGGAATATCAATCACTTCTAACTCAGCTTCGCGACGTCCGTCCCACCTGCACTTTCTCACACCCTCTTATCCTGGGCGACTTCAACGCCCCAAATATCGACTGGCCCAGATGCCACTCCAGAGGTAAAATGTTTGGTGCACCCCTTATAAACCTCTTTAACGAAAACTCGTGGTACGAACAGGTAGTATCTACCACGAGATCTTGATCTTGCGATTACCAACGAACGACGCCAGATCGACATAATCGCGTATCTAAGTCCTGTTGGTAAAAGTGATCACCTCCTGCTATCCTTTGACTTTATTATCCGCCGGTCAACTTCCAGGCCCTCTTCCAGAATGCTACGTTTCTTCCAAAGGGCCAATTTCGTTCTCTTACGAGAATTCTTGGCCAAAAGGCTGAGCTTCTGCAATATTGATACTGACGCGAACAACCCGAATGAGTTGCTCGAGAGTCTAACTCCCGAAGCGGACCACCTGTTTATTCCTAGATTTCAGGCAGTAGCTGATCAAAGCCCCCCCCCATCAAAGGCTCCATTCGGCACCTAGTGGACGAGCCGGCGCGTTCATTCGCTAGACTAAAATGTACTGGACTCGATGCTGATGCTGTCGAGTTCAAGCGAATCCGTAAATTATGTAAGCAGAGAGTTAGGGACTTTCACGATAGACAACATAAAGCAATCCGTCTTCGTGATAGAGGTAACCCTAATTACTTACTTTAATCACTCTGCCATATGGAAGGTGCAGTACTTTTTGATGGAGTTTGGGTCCAGTTCGTTACCGAGATTTGGTTCATATATATTAATCAATAATAATTTTCATTTTTTATGTTACAAATGGTTCTGGAAACGGTGCAGAGGAGGTTCACGCGCATGTTCCCGCCTCTTCGGGGAGCGGTATATGCCGAACGCCTTCAGGGGCTGAACCTATTCTTGCTCAGTCGGAGAAGGCTGAGGGGGGACCTGATCGAAACGTTCCGTATCTTGACGGTTTTCTCTCATGGAATCTCCTACCTACTTCACAGGAACGATGTACCAAACAGAAGAGGACACAGCATGAAGTTAGACAAGCCTGGGGCACTCAAACGCCTGAGAGCCACCTTTTGTCACACCGGGTAAATAATACATGGAACAAACTATTTCAGCAAGCAGTGGCGTCAAAAAACATTGCCGTGTTCAAGCTGAAGCTTGACGCATCCTGGGCATCAACGTTCCCCGATTGTATCCGACACCGGGCCTAAGGTCGCTAATAGCTCGTCCGTCTCCGTCCCCCCTCTTCACGCTCCTTATCTCACACTCCACTGGTAGAAATAGAAATGGCCCTCCAGCATGACGAATTTTAATGAAGTTTGTTGCGGAAAAACCTGGGGAACTATTATTGGCTCGATCTGTACTAGTGGCCCAAAGGACAAGAGGCCGACCAGACGGACCCAGTGGGAGTGGCAAAGAATTCCCAAGTCCTCGGGAATTAGGTATCAATCCTCATAAACGCAACGACAAGGTCCAAACTCGGTAAGCGCGCAGCATCCAAACGCGGCTTGATTCAAAAAGTTCAAGGTCATTTGATCGATCTCCATTCTCCAAGCCATGAAAAAATCCCAACTGGAGACCACGGTTTCCTAAAAATTATTTCGCTTATTACAGACCCTAAACATAGCACCGGTTTCAATAAGGCAGCAAACAACCAAAATATTACAGGAAAATTTATTCGGCTTAAAAAATAAAATAATTAATCCCTAATATAAATGAACGAGTTCTCGGAAGGGAAATCTACCAATACCAAATCTTTAGGAATAACACCCTCGATATAACTGTCAAAAGCTATTCTAAATACTATTATGAAACTGGCTGACTGGGGTCTGTGATTACTATGGATAAACGTCGTGGGTATAGCATGAAGCTCTCCAAACCGCGTGCCTGTGAACCAATCCGCCAATTCTCTCCCATCCACGTGTTCATTCTACCGGGGATTTGGCTCGGAAACGAAGTAGGTATTGCCCCCACAACATCCGATCTCAATTGGAATCTATACCAATATAATGGACCCTGAACATAATTAGTAACCGAAAAACAAATAAATCAAATTGGCTTGGCCCTAAAAGGGCCGTTTTCAGTCAATTCGGGCTTTTGACGTCCACGCTCATCAACTGAGGCAATGCATACAAACGTATGCTTTCTCTCCACTGTGAGCAGCATAACTGGTGTGTGTTCGTCGCCCGCATTTCTGGCACTGGATCCATTGTTGATCATCGTCCAAATCGACCGTATTCCACGCAGATTTGCAGACACTGCAACAGTTGGCCTTCATCGGTGATGCCGGATTGGTTTGCCTTCTGCGTTTAGTGTCAAGTGTGTACTTCGTTGACGTCGTTGTTGTCAGTCTTCGGAACACAGCATTTTCCAGTGGGTCACTTAGGACTATTTCGTCTGCTTCACTGTCGACTGATTGACTCAAAAAAACTGATTTCCGCATTTCAATCGAACGGCTTGTTGAAGCTATTAGTGGATTATTTGTTCTCACCCTGACGCTCGTAGACGGAAGTCAGGTACGCTTAATCTCCGTAGTCTGTGTTGCCAAGCTCTGACTATCAAATAATATCTGGATGTCCGGATACTTCCCTATCATAGCTGCTACACGTCGAAGTTGATTGCATTGAAAATTGTAATTCACTGTACCTGAACTATTCAAAGAGACGCCGAGCTCTTGAAGGACATCGTCTGTCTGAGCCAGCTTTGATGGTTTACTTATGACGTTTCTTGAGTCCGCGATTGCTATAGTGGAGTTTTGATCTTAATGCTTTTCGCTGCGGTTTATAATCCATCCATCTGGAATAAGACTTTGAATATCCCAGTTAATCAGATCGAAAACCCTGGCTATATGCAAGCAGGGCAACGACCATTGCGCATAGAAATAACACTCACACTTCGTTTCCCCTGCAGTAACTACTTTATAACCCTTGCCCTTACCATCCACAACCACGGAGAACCTTCTCTGATGAATAATTCGTTCAATCTTACATGAATTCCAGTTACTTAATAATGGTGTTACTCGTATAAGCAACGGTTTAAACGACCGCATAACGCCGGATGTCGGATATCCTCTCATAGAATCTTTAGCAAGGCGAATTCCACGCGTCACTTCCAGTGACCTTACTCGTTGTAGCACTTTGTTTAATACATCTACTAATGAAGACCGAGGAGACATACCTGTCTTGAGGTACCTATTTTCCGTCCCCACCCGGTTGGTAGTTAGGTTTCCTAAAGTCAACCTAGTCCTCACGGCATACCCTGCCCACTGCTCTCGATATGGTAACCGATTTCGGCGTAAATAAACACCTGCTTCTGAGCTACGACTTTCTACTGCGGCTAGGAATCTACGAAACGATATCTCACTATCACAGTACACCATGTTCCGCATCCAGGGAAACATGCGCTGCTTTTCGAACGTTGGAATACCATGTAGCTGGTTACATTTCTTCTTCATATCCTTAATGAGATGGAATCGACAAAATGTCACATTAGATGACGGAAAGTGTTCTGAAAACGCGTTGTACTGAGCCAAGCTACGATCAACTACTATAGTCTTGTATAGTGCAAAGGCTGGGCACATAGCTTTGATGGCTCCCACAGCAGACCTATAGCTCTCATCGCTCTCATTCGGCAAGATATCGTAGAAGAAACTTCTACCTAAACCGGTAGTCTAAAAGCATAGCATGCCAAAGCACGTATCCTTCACAGTTTAGCTGATGTGTGGCGTCCGCTAACAAAACATCATTAAATCTGGCGACACAGTGCAGCATAATCTTAGGAACAAAATAAATGTGACGAACGACACCTGCGCTCAACCCTATCCTAACCTCTACCTGATTCTCCAGCTTATCCCTATCATTCACCGCATCGCCACGTGAATCCAACTGAGACCTTCTTTGACGTATGGATCTTATATCTGCGTAGTTAGGGTCTCTGGAACCTGTGTGTGGCGAAATCCCTTAGCTCGCGAGTACTTCTAAAATTGTCCATCAAAGTACACACTTCCTCTTCCTGTTCTCCAGATAGACGACGATTACTTATATACAGACCCCGCTGACCCACAAGGAAGTCATGGTTGTGCACCAGAGAACGTTTCATCACTCGGTACTCCCTCCTGACCGCGTGAATTCCAACGAATGCCGGACAATCGATATTTTGCAGCCTAAAATGGGTTAAATACATTATAAATGAGAGGCATAATTACCTGGTTGCAATTGCGCCATGCCTTCTGTGATGTACACAGCAGTTTTTGGTGAAATAGTACGGAAAACCCTTAGGCAGAGTCAGTTTCCGACCAAACTTTCTTCCTCGAATCAGTTGTTCGGCTGTCGCACAGACGTAGAAGGAAGTGCAAGTAACTCTTTGGAATTCACGGAAGTCCTCCAAGAATCCCTCCAGCGATCCACAGCAATTTTTCACCATCCGTTCAAAAACGACCATTTCGTTAGTACGAGCGTGAAAGTGATCGTCCGAATTAGGATGCGGTAGTTATACTTTCGGACATAGTCAATAAAAGTTAATTAAAACAAATTAAATTTTAACAAATCACTCAGAATCAGCCGAAAGCAAAATCTGTTCCATTTCGGTTGAATTCGACATCTCTTTTTTAAAAATACATTTAAAAATCGATCGTTTTTAGAAATCCTAATAGTTGGGATGCCACGCCACTACCATCCAGTACCACCACTGTAAAGTCATGTTTCTTCTCCACAACACATCTCTTACTCTGGGTAGCTCGAAGCGGTTGGTTGCGAGCTTTGATCCGGACAAAACCTCAGATGTGTACTGGCACTTCGAGGAACCATAAGAAGTGCGTTTTCCTTTTCCTGAACCGCACTCACTCCCGTCCGCGTGAACGAAGTAGCATAATTGTCGCAGCGCCGTGGTGCTCCCAAGCTCAGTGGTGTGAAAAACTTTACTTCTCCCGGATCCGCCGCAAGTCCTGTATCCTGTGCTGTCCTGAATTTTCGTTGTTTATAACGTCGAGCACAAACAGCGTTGTTCCGTTACGTCTCAATCTTGCGTATGGGAATTTTCGAACTATCTTGATCGTCACGTAAGTGGCGATTCGATTTAGGTTTAACTCACCACTTCTAGTAAAGGAAATCCGTTTTCAAAAAATCCATGTATTTTTATTCTATACCCTTGATACCACCACCTGCATGTTCCTACGCTTATCGCCTCAAGGGTTCTCCACCCTATGGTTATCGGTCACGTTCATGACCAAAAACTTGTTTTGCGTTACAGAAGTGCGTTTCTGTTTCGTCTTACTTTCCGCCTTGAAATAGTGGCGCACGTAACCCTCCGGTACTCCATGCTATTTTCATTTATGCCGTCATTTTTCGAGAAGCCGTAAATTTTAAATAAATGTGCCAATTTATTTTCATAATTTTTCCATAGTTATTTACTAACAGGTTTTTACTATCGAAAGTGTCATTCTGTGGGTAATGTGAGCCGAAATTGTAATGTAAATACATACATTTCACACACGTCTGATGCCAGGGTGCGTGCCATACAAATCACGGTACAATAATCTTTATGAAAAACGTTCCATAATTTGCTCGTGGGCTGAGTACTTCCAAGTGTTTCAGGATAACCAAAGCTTGACCCGCGAGGCAACGTGGTGGTGTGAAAACCGCAATCCATTGGGAACCGGTGTCCAGTTCATTGGGTAATATGCCCTTGGGACGGGGTCAAACATCCAAGGTGCCCAAATAAGCCGGTGACCATTACCACAGCCGAAAAAGTGTAAGTGTGGTTCATACGCCTCCTCTTTGTTGGTTTGGAATCGGGTTTTTGGCCAACTCCCCTAGCAGTAGTCCACTGACCCGGTTACAGCCCCGGATGTCGGCTTTTAGACCTCTCACTTTGGTGGTGAAACACCACCCCTAGAAGGCAGTCAGTAGGGCTTCCTCAGAAGAGGCTGTTTGGGACGATTAGTCATATGGAAGCATTTCGCGAGGTGCAAAGGAAGAGTGGCTAGCCGCAAACCTAGACACCCACCCCGACCATACTTAGGCTCTCGGAGGCGAGACTGCACCTTGACCTGGTGTGATGGCTTGTGTGCCTCCATTCACCTGTGAAATACACAGGATGGCTTTTCGCAGCCTGAAAGGTCAACGAGCAGGAGCAAGGCAATGCTCAGTCTCAAGATCAGCTGCTTGGGCACCTGGCTTCCTTCGTCTATCCATACCCGCCTCTGGAGAAGTCGCTCCAGCTAATAATTACGGTGAGAGCCAGTTTACCGGTCGAAAAAACCTCGCTAGATGGATGTAGAAGCGGTGCACCTCGGGCTTCCTCTCGACGGTGGGAAAAGACTTCGCACTTCATTGGACAGCTGTCGCCCGCCCAAGCTGGACAGCCCCCAGCCAACAAGGTGCTGCCCCGTCCACTTTCCGCTTGTCTCATTGAGTGCATGAGGCTAAAGGCCGATCCCGAAAAGCGGACCAACAATCAACGCTCCGGCGAATAAAAATCAATCGAAATTCAAACGCCCTGCGCGACAGGTCTCTAGAAGTTCTCATACGAGTGTTTTGTTGAAGCTCCCGCGTTAGATTTACTACTCACTGCCTTGTGGGGCAGACTTTTGAGTCGAAGACTCCGATTAGGATTCCCAAAGAAAAACCTCTTCGTCGTTGTGGGCAACTGCGAAATATGTCGTGCCCTAAAGTCCTAGGCACCCATTTGGAAACCATCATCATCATCATCGTACAGCGGGATACAGTGAAGCTCGCTTCACTGATCGGTGCCACGCTCACAATGTACACAAATCAAGTGATAAAGCACAACATGGAGAGGGATTGGGCCTACTTGGAGGGAGGCAAAGAAAAAGAACCTCTATGAACAACACACGGAGCATACAATCTAAGTGTTCATGCATACCTAAGAAATGACTACAAGAACGCCACTGCTGTCGGTTAGTCGCCATATCCTTTAATGCCTCCAGCCAACCAGTTGTAGTCTTTCGTACCCCAACCTGAAAGACGGGAGACATCGATTCTACCTAATTGCTCTGTGCATTTCTTCATGCCTCGCTTCCACGCCATCCGTTGACCACCACGCGGTTTTTTCTAACCTGGAACCGCAACTGCGAATGAGGCGCGGTGCGGCAGACGATGGCTGGGCCTGCGCAATACGTGTCCTAACCAGCGAAGCCGACTAATCTGAATTCGATGGGACAACGAATTCTCCATTGAATCATTACCGAAT
>UZAN01046343.1:9861-21587 GCA_900618425.1 Echinostoma caproni
CAACAAACATTGAACAGGAAGGGAAAATGTTTGAGCAATGTGTGTTGCTTAGACTTACAATGCATGCTTAAAAGGCGAAAAGGGCTGGAAGCTTTCATGATAAATGATCAATACGAACAGGATTCATCAATCCCGGTGATTTTAGAAAGAATAAGCGGGCGCAGCGAAAGTAGGAATCTCGCAAATGAACGAGTGATGACAACTACTGTCAGAGGTCTAATCGTAGTGAACACAGAAAATGATTTGGAAATTTTGAAAAAAATGAAGAGGAAAGAGAGGGTAATAGATGAACCCAACGTTAATCAAAACACATGTTGACTTCATTAGTGACGATACGAACCCCTGAATGCTCATCGATCGAAATCAGAATCGATAAGCATATGATCGATTGCTCCCCTTGGTTTCAATAGGCGGAAGCCTTGTGGCCTATATAACACAGATGAATAAGCTTGCACTGTCGTGCGCCGGGTTCGGTTGCTAACTGTTCGTCTCTCATTCGGTCAAACGATGCAGGAGTGCAGAGTAGACCAACGTCAAGATGAACAAACAGATTGGGAGTAAACTAGATGTGCACAGAAAGCAAATGAAAACATCAGCACCACCACCTGCAGCATACTGCCGCACCGCCCAGGGTCTCCAACAGTTGAGCGGGTTCGTCCCCAACCAGGATGTTCAGCGCAATCTAGACGACAATGCTCTCTGATCCATTGAAGCACACTTCCCCCGTAACGTATTTGAACAGAGAATCCATAAACAAGCGTTTGCAAAAAGTATTCTGGATCGCTTTGCTACTTCTTCACACGTGCATACTGTATTTAATATTAATATATCGTCCGAAAGTTCAAAATCAGACGCCGAGAAAGACTGCAATCAACATCACTCACCAAGATCATTCGTTACTAAGGTAGTGTCCGAGTGATTAGCCATTCATTTTGTTCACTCAGTTTCGAATCGTAATTTTGAGCGGACAGGGCCTCGGCATATTCTAGAAGCCTGGTGTTGCGTCGCTCAGCAGGACACTGTGTCGTTTCCGCCAGGCGTTGCGTGAAGGATGACCTGGGTTTTCTACAGGTCATCGTTGACGTCGTACTCCTAAGTTCTGTATAAGCTTATGCTACGGGTCCCGGTCTAATCACCATTCATCTTTTAGTTAGCATCAGGCCACAGCATACATTCGACCCGCAACGGACAGTAGTGTATACTGGCGGCGTCAGTTTCTCAAATTGTCAAAGCCCAGTCTAACTTTTCATACATCCGCTGAAACTTCCAATAGCGATTCATTCAGGTGATGAGTACCTGTCTCAGTAGGAAAATAGATGAGCATAGTCTCAAAGTAGCAGAGTTTATTACTCATTAGGCAGCGAGTGACTGTCCTAATGAATCGCTTAGAAGCAGGACTGATTTGACTACTCGTTTCACATTACAAATAGTATTTTATATAAGCCCACAGTCACGGGGATATAGTCAGTTAAGGGTAAACCATAAATTACGGGGTGTGGGAATCCACAAGGACTGTTTGAGCTTGAACTTTTTCTCGAAAAAGTGAAGGTATTTGCAACCAAAGGCAGTCGATCTAGGTACACAGTTCCGGACTAGGACATCCTAGTTGAGTGCACTTGTGATGGTGGCATAAAACCACCCACAACCCAAATGCTATCGGTTTCCTACCGATTTACTATGATTTGCATCTTTCCCCAGTGTGAAATATCAATAGAACTGCGCTTCGTGCACAATATAGCAGCGATCAGCGAAGTTTGCTTCACGATGAAAACATCGAGCGCAAATGAAGACTATTTATTAAAGAAGCGGTTATCGTTGCCGGCTGAATACAGCTGAAATCACAG
This sequence comes from Echinostoma caproni, assembly GCA_900618425.1. Lineage (NCBI taxonomy): Eukaryota > Metazoa > Platyhelminthes > Trematoda > Plagiorchiida > Echinostomatidae > Echinostoma > Echinostoma caproni. The sequence continues at coordinate 11,706 of UZAN01046343.1, forward strand.
TGAAAATGTGATCGTATTACCGATAAGTGCTGGTGTCGAAATGTGACATCACAAACCGCTCCAATAAGGGATTATTTCAACAAACGGAAGATTAAAGAGTATCTGCATGCATTCGTGACACTCGATTCGTGAATAGATCAACTGACAGAGATACAAACTGATTGATCTTCAATGACAGATGGTTGATATCGCACTAGTTATTATCAATATCATTACCATTTTTATATTACAGGAACCGAATTGATCGAAAAGATTTGTACACCACAAAGCATGGTACAAAGGAGAACTTCCCGGACCGTCAACAAAGAGTTCTCACATCAGGCAGCGTGTGATTCGAAATCAACAATATATGAACATTTAAATCGATCACTGAGGTATTAAAATTGTGCAAGGAACTGTTATCGGAGGGGCATCTAAAATATTTCTTCATCCTAAGATAATGAAAGTGAAACTAGCGACTAAAAGTTCGCAGAGGGGGATATAAAAACCTTAGTATGGTCGGGAGTCTTGGATCGTCAATGTTTTTCCGCCTGCAGTGCACCTCCCGAAATCCTCCCATATGACTAAGCGTCTCAAACAGCTTCTGATGCGAAAGCCCTATTTACTGCGTTCAAATGATGGGGGATTTCCCCCACCGAAGTTAGAAGACAGAAGGCCAACATCCGGAATTATAACAGAGTCAGTGAACCACTCGCAGTTCAAATAGGGGAGTTAGCTAAAACCCCGATTCCAGTTCAACTAAGGGGGGGGGGGGGTTAGAACCATACACACACACACACACAACTTCCTGATTATGGTTACCGGCTAAATGGGATATCGATGCTTATCGCAAGCTTCAGATGTGTGACCTCATCCAAGGGGTGTATGATTCCATGAACTGAACACAGGCCCCAAACGGGTTGCAGATTTCACAAATCTTTGGCTAACTAAAGGCTCCAGTTGTGAATTCTATTTGAAAAGACATTTGCTTTCGTTTGGTAGTATTCCGCTCAAGATCAAATCACGGACTGGTTTACTTTTTATAAACAACTATGTACCGCGATTTGCTCGGCACGCAGTCTCAACCTTGAAAAATATACAATAAAAATAACTATAAGCTCTATAACAGTAAATGGTGAGCCATAACAATTCAAGCCGCTCAATTTATCGATGTTTAGTGGTTTCGTAGGACCGGATTGGTCAGAAGGTATTTAACCTTCGATCTAGCTCATGAAAACCACTCGAGCATTGAGCGGAAAACACACGCGAATGCAATCCGGATAGAACTCAGGAAAGAACATTTTAAAATCCTCATCTCATTCGGCTAATTTTTTGTTAGTCAGTTGCACTGTAGTCACAATGGATACCAAGGTTATGCTATGAGGGCCTTATATAAATAAAAACGTACTACTTCTACATGCGATGGAAACATTTGTGATAACCGACAAAAAGCACTGGACAGCTGTTTGGAACCCGTCAGCAGTGCGTACTTTTTGTGTCCTCGTCAGGACTCGAACCATGAACTCTCGGGTTGGGACTTCAAACCCTTATCCCTCTTTGTCGGTTATCACAAATATTTCCATCGCATGTAAATGCATAAACTCGTGGGGAATTAACGATCTCCCAAGGAGTGAAACCCACACCCAAGTCATTCAAGATTGCCTGGTCCCTCTTAACAGTCGAATGGGTTAATCCAGGCTTGCTAATCTACTTCTACTTTTTTCTGTATTTATTGAATATGCAGTCAAATTTAAGGAGAGTGCCGCGGTCATACAAAGGCTGCCTGGAAAAATACAGAAACGGGGAAGGCGAGCGACAGTGGAGAGGTTCGAACCCGGGATCCCCGTGTCACAATTTCGTAACCTAACCACTTGGTCACCACCGCCCATAGTTCGCCACTTGAAGCCCTAGAGCTTACAGTGAACAGCAAGTCCTTGTGACCACGGAGTCAAAACCTCCGGTTCATTAAAAAGTGGTACTCTCCATCTCAAGCCTATTTGACCACATCGAGAGACTAGTGACCGATGAAGCCGTTGTTCACGATCACCAATTTATTTTTGTTCACCTGTTCCACAAATAGAACACATCCAATCCGCTCCATCTTACACACCAACCTCCCGGTCATTCGGTATCAATAAAGTTTGTCTCTTCCTGTGCACAGGGACGTTTCGCGGACGACAGGAAAATGAAATGTTTTGATGGTCAACGAGTTGGATCAGACAAGAAATCCGTAAAATGGTGATAAGTCAACCGTATGAAAGAAACAGTATACAGCGTGGCATACCAATTGCTATAGCCATGAAGAATACTAAGGTAACACGGCAGACGGTCTCGGGCATTTATTATCATGCCGTACAGTTTGCGATCAACAATCACTTGAGCAACAGTTGAAAATGACATGTAACACACACACACACATACGTACGTATATACAAGCGCATTCCCACAGCAAATGTAATATCAAGAAAAAGTAAAATTTTGCCCGATATAAATGAAATCAAACGTGATAGGAACCAATTACAAAGCTTGTTTATAAATTGGATAAGCTAGATAGAGTCATATGCAAAAACGAATAGCGAGGGGGGAGGAAGAGAGGAGACAGATGCACTGGACATGACGATGACCGTGATGTTTCTATTGATGAATGTGCTTTAGAATGAAATGGGTAGAGGGAAATAGCCGGTACAGATGGTGCCGATCTTGTTGTATGTATCTCATGCACAGATGACTTTCTTACCCGGCCGCTTTTTAGAAGAGGTGCCTGTCACATAAATATGAAGAGAACAACAGACCTGAGCACAAACTGATCAACGAGAACGGAGACTGTGGAAGAGAGAGACAGAGAGGGGAGGGGAAGTGCAGCCAACATCTTGATAACCTATTCGCATACGTGAATTGAGCACAGACAAATTATCGTTCAGGGTCTGCGATTCACCAACGATTGATTTTGACGTCACTCATTGGCATCCGGAACCCCATGTAGCTGGAAGCGCACAGGGGCATATGCAACATGAAACGACGAAGCGCAGCTGAGCAATACAAACTCGTCGTCTAGGAGGCGCCTGTCCCGTTGGTGCACCTTGAAAAATCAATCTGTATGGTTCTAGTTGAACGCATGCAAATCTATGTTGCAAGAAAAACAAACAGCAACTCCAGAGTGGTGGGGGGGAAGCGTGTTGGGAAATTTTTTGACGTGATCACAGTTGTTGTCCAAGGCTATTGTCATAATCACCATATCAACTGCTACATTTGGAGCAAGGGTGGTGGGTCAGAGGGGAACCATGAAATGTATGCAGTTCACACACCATGGCACGGCTAAACAGACCAAATGGATAGTAGTTATGAGGAATCATGGATTAAACAATGGCAAAACTGCAAGCTATTCCTAATTGAGTGGTTGCGGTTTAGGGTCGAAGGTGAAAAACAAAACGCTTCGCAATCTACCCGTGTCCGGCGACGATGTTTGGAATATCGTAGGTCAAAATGTGCCAGGAAGCAGAAACTAGAGCCACAGTCTCTCACACACACACTGGTACCCTGGTTCAAAATGTGCTGTCCGTGGGAAAACAAAGCACATTCCCGCACCCCGCCAGAATCGAAAGAAGCACAGGAGAGTAAGAGAGAGAGAGAGAGAGAGAGAGAGAGACAGGAACTTACGTGCCACGCTTGTTGGCGCCGGGGATGGAGTCACATTGGAAACTGTGACCCGGCTTAATTCGTTCGTGATATCTGCCATGTGCTCGGTCTTCTCCGTGGTACGGGCCAAACAAAAGTCGTCGATCTGAGTGTAACCAAAACAACCGTGTGAGATTTGGAACGGAACAGAGAAAGTGATAAAATCAACGCGTCTCACAATTGATTGGAACAATAAATACGAGCAACTACATACACGAGTTAAACGGGGGAAAGTATGTGGGACCGGGACCACAAGGGAGTAGTGGCCGTTTGAGGTACGTGTTCTCCCGGCTGTCAGTCATTAGGTGGAATTCCGGAATGTGTAGTTTTGTCCGCCCAAGCGATTGTATTGAATCGGGTTAAAGATCAGAGAGCATGATGTTCAGACTCATACGAGTGCACAGCAAAACTCTGCTACTGTGTTGTGATCTCTTTGCCTTTACGATTATAAGCGCTCATCACTACTCACGGTAATAGACGTTTGACAGCGATGGATTGAATCTTGGTTTGTGCGTCAGCAACTAGTTTGGCATTGTGTTGTATGGCTTCTTTACACCACTCTCCAGCCTCACGGATACCGGGGACCACACGATCATTCATCATTGTACAGCGTAATACAGTGAAGCGAACTTCACTGATCGCTGCCAAACTCATAGTGTAAACAAGGTAAGCGAGAATGTGTAAGGAGGATGGAGATTGCACTGACGGGAATGGATGGTCAACTCACAGAGTACATATTCCAACTGTGCACACATATTATTTCAAGTATTCTGGTTTGATAAGAAGTGACAACAAGATCGCCAGTTCGTAGCCATGACCTTCAGTGTCTCCAACCATGAGGTTTCGGAGTCTTGTGAACCGCATCCCGGAAGACGAGAGACACCTACTTTGCCTAATCGCTTTGTGCATTTCTTCAAGAGTAATTTTCACGTCATCTGCTAGCGTCCACGTGGCTTTCTCCAACCTGCAACAGCCACCCATTGGTGATGCGTCCGCCAGGTGAGATATAGCTGTCCAGATAGCAAAATCTTCCTCTACTACTTCCCCAGTTAGGGTGAGATTGGGTGCTGAACCAACCTAATATTGTAGCAACATTTTACACTTTGAAGGTGTAAAACGCATAGCGAACATGGCTACACTAGCACTCAAATTATGCAGAAAAGGTTGCAACTTACATGGATCTCCACTTGGTAGCACATAATGTAGTCTGCATACTCTAGATCAGAGAAATTCTAGAACTTCTAACATATGCAACTCCAGTGTACAATTTCAGTTTGACAGCATCATGATTGGGGCAGAGGGTTGAGGCAGTAATGGGGTCCCCACTTAGTTCACTAATAGCAGCAGATATATTCGCAGTCGAAATTGAGAATAGTACCCTAAACACCATCGATGTATGTGCCACCTTCAAACTGCTCAGAAAGAAAAATTAGACGAACAAAGCAAACAACGTATGGCGGTTATAGTAAATCTTATTTTGAACCGGGCATGCGAATAATGGAATAAATGAGGCGCGATTTGTCACCCACCTTTTCCTGCACTTTGAGACATCGGTCGGTGAGTTCCGCATAGAATTTCATGCCTTCTTTAACATCTCTGTCAAGAGCGAAAAACGCATCCACGGCAGCGGTCAGACGAGACACAAGACCACTGGATTCGTTTGCTGTTTTTCGACCGAAGTAGGCTTCGAATTGGACCTGTAGGTCGGACAACAATTCTTCTTGTTTGGTTTCACTGGCCCGAACACACTCACGAGAGCCTTCTAGTTGACTGTTGATTGCACTCATCATTTCCTGCTCGCCCACTTTATTCGTTTCTTGATAAGTCCGTAGAAACTGATCGACTAGAGAGGACAAAAAATCAAGCATGGATCGAACTGACATTAAAATAGGCGTCGAACACGTTCTGCTTCACTCAAATTGTGTGTTTTCACAGCGTATAATACAATAATACAAAATGGTTAATTGCTCAAATTAAATCCCCTTAAGGCAAACACGTTCCTGACGAATTGGAAGCAATTTCGCCAATAGCGCAACTCATTTATTTCGTTGAGCAATCGCTTAGTTTGGATTGCAAAACAAAATTCGTCGCAAACAAGACCAAAGGAACGCCAAGTGAAGAGCACAGAAGTTCGTGCATAAATGTCACGACCTTGTTGGCTCTCGTTCATCTTTCATCTGTGATGGAGGGTGCTTGAGACCTTGCAGGTCGGATGCCAGCGCATCACATACTTTAATTTACTTCCATACACCTGGTACCATGAATCGAATAAACCGGTTTCAAGCAGACAATGAACGATAGACGTCCCCAATGTCAATTGCTCTTGTTCGAGCGCAAATCGCGAGCCATTGCACACTGGCTGACCGCAAAACAGCAGTGTGTTGACGAATGGTTGTCAACTGCTTCTCAAGAGTTTATTTACCAGGCCCAGGTGTGCAAACTGAGCGATCGCCACGCTAACATATTCAAGGTAATCAATCACACTGCACCAGGTAATAAAAATGACGTCTGTAATTTCGAGAGGGAAACGAATAGCACATTACGACACAATTGACGTCCTGGAGTGCCATTTACTACAGAGAATTGCACCGTTTGTAGATGCGACCACACGAAAACAAGGCAAAAAATGGCTAAGAATAGTGGAAGAGCGTTACCCAGGTTGAGTAAGTACTTGCGATCATTTCATCCATCATGAATAGTCGAGTATTATCAGTTCTATGGATGCGTAGCATTGCACGAGTATAGTGGGGAAACCGAACGGGCAATGCTGAGGTTAGGCGCAGAGTTTTGGGTAACCGTTGTCGCCCACNGGTAAACGTGGTCGCCCACTGTAGCAAGTGGTCGACCTCCATAGATTACGCTGGTTGGGACGTGTTACACATATCACCAGATAGATTGCCACGGCGAGCGATGTTCGCCTGGCATGACCAGGAGACTGGCTCACATAGGTCCCGTTAGGCTCCCTGGCTGGGGACCTCGGGATGATCGTATAACCGATGATCATAGACACCGAGTGACATGGTTGGGTATCGTAAACAGTGGCGCTTATGCATCTACTCATTATTCTTGTAACTTCAGTCTATGCAAATGCGCCATCTCCTGCTTGAATCTGCTCTCAATATTCTAATCATTATTCTGCTGTCAACACCAGCAGGGGTGCTGCGAAAGTGCCCGGATAAAGACGTGAAAACCGTTACGTTGTTAACCTTTCTTTTCAAGAGGATACTGGAAAAATATTGTCTCAAATTACGTCCATCAGTCCTGACACAGAAAGAATATTCACTCAACAGGAGACTATTCGATTCGTTACTCCATTCATATACATGTGAATATTGTCTCTTGAAACGAATGATACCATAGTCTGGTATTAACTTCAGTTCAATTCTGTTCTTATAACCATTAACCATGCACTTTTGTGCGCCGGTTTTAGTTGCCCATTTGGATAAAATAGCAGAATGATGATTAGAATGTTCAGAGCAGATTTAAGCTGAAGGTAATGTTAACTTTAACACAAGCATCTAGGTTTCTGCTGATTCACACAGCGATTTTCTTTTTACCAGAAAAGTACAACTGTTCTAAGAGATATGAAAGCTAACCAGCAGTGATCAGAAATGGTTGAAATAAACACGACGTACAGATTTCCTGGGGCAACTTGAATTTTTCCAATTGATCTTGTAAACTATTGCGATCCGATTTAAGCGTCTCGATTTGGCTACAGACAGCGGCCAATTTTTGTCGTGCTGCTTCATTGCCAGTCGGGGAACTGCAAGAGTCGGTATTTTGGGATTTGATGGCTTCGCGAATCTCATCGTCGGATTTACTAAGCAATTCGAAGTAGTATGATTGTTCCTCAAATCGATTGGCCAACACCTGGTCGGTTTTCTTTGTCTGTGTGTGTGTGTGTGTGTGTGTGTGTGGATGGGCAAGGTAGAGGAGGAAATTAAAAGCATATGGCTTGCTTATTCGATCGCGTAAAAAGAAATTCATGAATACATAAATAAATAAATCTATTCGGTATAAATTCAGTCGAGTAAACAGTAATCGAAGGGGTGAATTTTCCGATTCTACACACTATATGTGGATAGAAAAACATGCAACCAGATAGTAAGCATAGTGAAAAACCCTTTAATCAAAGATGAATTTCTTTGAACTAAACAAACAGTTCCACAGAAGGCTTCTTCAGATCTATTAACAGAGTAGTCCCATACTTTCGGCGCTTTATTTATCCAACCATTACCTTGCACTATTGTGCAGTGGTTTCGTCTGCAATCGTTTGACTGCCAACTTGAATGAACGAGTAGAAGGAAGAAGTAGAAAGCCAGGAGCAGTACCAAGGAGAGGATGGACATTTCTGTGGTCTAAGGTTGCAAGGATATTTGGCAAAGGAACGACCCTTATCATTTACGATGCTCAGTCATGTTACTCAGTGTCTCCAAATATCAACCACACTGACCCCGAGGGGGACAACCGGGATGACACACAATCAGCATATCAAAGTGCTCTGGTCTGAGTTTTTATACTTTCATACCGGGTCTTGATTTTTTTACCATTTTTTTACCACACACCAGTGTGTGTTGAACAGCAGACGGGGCGGACCCCATAGTCACGAAGATCTGCTGTTGAGTGATGGTAACCGGCATCCTGTTCCCCGGGACTTGGAGTTGCGAACCAAATAAGGCCCCGCTAGGTCAGGTGTGGTATAGAACCAGGTGACAGCAAAGCAATCTACCACCGAAGTTGGATGGCGGTGGCGGGGTTTGAACTTCGGACCACAGAGTCCAAAGCACACCCGTGACAGCTACTAAACCACACACTAGTTGCCTCGGTAAACAGCGCACACCGTGGCACTTTCGTTGGTGTCACGCATCACACACGGTTCAATCAACGCAATCCATGAAGGTAAAACACTTGCTCCATTACAAGACCATGATCAACGAAAAATCGATATAACAAATGGTAAAGCAGAAACACGATATTCAGAAGAGCAAAGAGAAAGGTGTTTGACTACGGTGGACATGAATGACGTTGACGCCGATTTTGTTACGTACACAACGCTGAGTGCGTTCAAGTGTTTTGCAAACAAAAGTTGTCAATACATGAAGATATCTGTCAAGGATCGTGTAAAACGAGTGAAACAGTGGATGGGTGCAGTACATCGAGTAAGAGAGAACCAATGAACTCGCCGACTTTGTGGTTTAATCAGTGTAAAATTGAAAGTATTCGTAGTCCTATTGTCAAATATGACAGCTGCTTAACGGTACAAGATGCCTCTTGAATACGGGAGAATCAATCTGAAACCACTCGAAAAAGTCACACGGGGGTGCCCCGAGGTGGATTTCATGTTTCACATATCGCACACAATCAGACGCAAATGGAAACCGAGACAATAGGTAGGCTGGCACAGAGGAAATGACTCATCCGCCGGGCACAAATGGCCCAGCTCACATAAAACATACACACGTACACCTGAGGAAGAACCCCCTACACAAAATTGGCGATCGATAGGACCTGTCTTCAAACACGAGATTGTTTGACTGTTGAATTGGATTTTTACGCGAGTGTATGAATGGAATACGGCCAACCAAAACCGGCATAATCAGACGCACTGGTTATGGGACGCGTGGTGAGATCACATGGACGGGTATGAGACATGGCACCGTAGCTGGTTGCATAAAACAGACAGTTGGTGGGAGAGTCAGGTGAACTTAGATACATACAAACGGAGCTGGGTGGAATCGTTAGAGATGACAAACAGATTGGGAACTGTAAAATTGCAATATTATTATCAGCATCATAGTAGTAGTATCACTATTTTCCCGGCAGTTGCAAAAGGCCACAGAATCAATTTGCAGTCACAACTTGTTACGAAGTGCACATTCGCCATAAATGTTGGTTCTTTACAAAATGGGTTTAGATGGTTACTTAAATAAACTAAACAACACTCAAGTTCATTCATGGCGTTTTAAAAATAGGGGATCCGCGTAGCGACCAGCTGAGCGAGCGCAAACAGCTTGGATTGAAGGATAGTTCCAGCTGGTACAAACTTTGACGCCAACAGAGTAACACTGGCAGTCTAGTCAACACTTCAGTAGTGTCAGCTTTACGGAGAATTTGTGTAGAGGACAATAAGGATAGGTTGATGCAGTATTTGATCCAATGACGAACAGTTCTGAAGCGAGCGGTTGTGAATCGGTAATTACTCACCAGAGGATGAAATAGCTAGCGCCT
>UZAN01046344.1:2786-14428 GCA_900618425.1 Echinostoma caproni
GTATACAACAATTTTACGTCGTTCGCAAACAAAAAGGGTGTCAATGACGGACCGCGGTGAAAATATCATTGACATACATCAGGAATAATAAAGGGCCCAGCACGCTACCTAGTATTACTCCACTGTTCACTGGTTTAGGTTATGACAGTGTCCCGTTAATACTAACCACCTGGTTACCGGAATCGAAGCAGGAATCTAACCACGAATAAAGGGGGTCTACAATACCATAAGACTTGACCTTTGATAGTAACCGATTGTGAGAAACCCGGTCAAAGGCCTTTGGCAGGTAGACTGCAATCACTGATTTTCCATTATTCACAGCGATCATAGCCAGATTAAGAAAGTCGGTCATGCAAGTTGCGCACGAGCGACTTTTCAAAAATCCATGTTGGTCTTTATTAATAATATTATTATGAATGAGGTGTTTGGTCAGCTTAACTTTGATCAGTCTTTTCATGATTCTTGAAATAACAGGAGTGTGATTCACTGCTCTGTAATTGGCAGGATCTTGTCGTGACCCCTTCTTGTGAATGGTAATAATCACAGAAGTTTTCCACTGTGTTGGATACCAGCTATACTTCGTGGATATATTAAAGATGTTTGAAATAATAACGGGGATGTCAGGTCCCCACATTTTAAAGACGGCTGATGGTAAGGAATCGGCACCTGGTCAATAAGACAGTTTAATATTAGAAACAAGGAGAAATGTCGGCTGGGTGGAATGTGATATTCGATAATGGTTCAACTGGAGGAATTGTAGCATGATTAATGATGCGGTGTGGCTAATCAGTGTTGAGGCGAAAAATGCATTTAGCGTTTCAGCTATTTCCTTTGGTTCTGTAATGGGAGTGTTGTTATAAATAAGTGCCGTGATCAAAGTCAATGATGTTGGGTTTCTCGTTTTCATTAACCTTGCTAGTAACTCTGATTTCTTTGGATGGCTCAGAGCATTCCGTTTCTGATATTTCATCTGCTTCTCAGACAATAGTTTAATTTTTTGCATCGTGTTATTAAGCTGCAAGAGTACTGAAAAATCTCTGGTTCTTAGGTAATCACGTTGGAGTTTGAAGACTTTAGTCTTTAGTTTACTCATAGCATTGCATTTTGATTTACGTATGAGGTAGTGTGACAGTGTGATAGAATCGATACATGATTCTAAAATAGAGTTGAGCTGATCAACTGCGAGCTGAGCGTTTCCAGCCAGAAGAAAGGGGTCCCAGTTTTGGTAACGAATTATGGAAGGCAGCTCGTTCCAGTTAGCTAGATGAAAAGGCCGTTTCGGGGCAGAATACTGAGGGGCACTCGATGGTACAAAAAAACGAAAGTGGACTTTGGCATGATCACACCCGGGTAGATTACTCTGTATGTTCAGCTAAGCTGAGAGTTCATTGCAATTCAAAAACTGCCTAAGATGACGTGGGGTCTTATGTGTAGCCCAGCATAATTCTGGTGCATTGAAATTACCAGCTAATAGCTTAGGACCAGTAGGGAGGTTGCTCAATAAATTCAGGGCGTTAACAATAGGCATGAAGCTGTTGGCACTTGGTCTGGGTGGACGATAAACACAACCTAACAGTAGCTCTTGACCCTCAGCCTCAACGCTTAGCCATACGGAGTCATCTATACCATCCAGAATGGGATGCTGAAGCATAATATGGGGATGGTTTCTTTTGCATAGATTAAGACTCCACCACAGCTATGCTCTTGACAGAATATTTATAGCCACATAACGCGATGGCATTCATAGAAGTAGATTCAGGTAACCAAGGTTCCGTCACCAAAATGAAGTCATAGTCTTTTGTTATCGCGGCCATTCGAATATAGTTCATTTTTTTAAGAATTGAGCGTGAATTAATCAGCAATAAAGAGAAAGATCGACCATTATGTTCGACGCTTGGAGAACCATTCGGGGTGGGATATGTAATCACTTGAGAATGTGAAGGTGATGAGGGTTTTACATATCGGTACGGGGGACAAGGAATGTGGGTTCTTGGATTTGATCTGGAAAAATTGGACGGGAATTGGGATGGTACGTTTTGGGATACAACATAACGTTCACATTGAATTGGTGCCAGATGGTATGATTTGGATAGGAAAATTGAGCTATTTGTATCTATGACGGGTACGAAAAAGCGGAGCTTTGCCTTCGTAAAATAACTGGTTAGTAGTAGTATGAAACAGTTGAGTGGTAATGGATTGGAAATACGGAGGGAGAGGCAGAAAATAGGGGAAAAGTGGATAAAGGACTGTTTTAGGATAGGGTTGTAAGGCCAGGTGTGTGGTGGAGTTGGTCAAGGGATCTCCATTGTTTAGACTGTATGAGCAGTACTGCATATCTTTTATAGGTTACAAAATCATATAGTTCAAGGAAATAGAATACGCGTAAGTAATTTCTGTGTTTGCATGCGTGTGTGTGCGGATAAATGCGATAATACAATCAGGGGTGTATGTGAGTTCGAATCATTCTGCAAATGTCATTAGTACTGTCGAATGAATCCAATGCGTTTGACACTCATTTGATAACAGACTTTATGTCATTCTAGCGTTTATGGCTGGCCATGGTAAATCCAGGGCTCTGACCGACTTTTCTTGCACGCACAAAGGGGGGTTGTTCAACCGAATCGCGATCGCTTCGGCTGTTGACAGTAAGCGGTGCTTGACCTGCTTCGATCTCACCCCGGTGATCGTGTAGATGGGCCTGACCGCTTCACTCATTCTGACACGATGCTCAGTTTCGACCAAATGAGCCGTGATCGCTGTCCCCCCGGGTTTCGTCAATCCACGACTAAGCCAGCTGGGGTGGTGTTCTCGCGTATTCTATTTCCTTGAACTATATGATTTTGTAACCTATAAAAGAATGCTGTATTTGGCTAGTAAATGAGGCACCGAAAATGAGCTTGTTTGCCAAATTGACTTCTCGATGCAATCCACGGGTATTTTCCAGTACTGCATATGTTGACCCACAGAGTTAGTCGCAGTGTTAGTGTGTCTTTGAAGCGTAGTATTCTCCGTCACATGGAGAGAATTTCTATTCATTGAATGAGGTAATCTTGGATGGGACGGACCCGGATTGTGCCTAAGTGCCGGATCCCATTTTAGATGTTTTTGCCGTGATGGACCAAGAGTTACTACGGAGTTGTTATCTCGCAATTTAGAAAGAGTATCCGTGTTGCGCTCCAAGCTTGGGGATGGCGAGCATAATTTTGCGACTTCCCTAGAGTTCAGTCGGGGACCAATGGGCACCGAAAGGGGGGTAATAAGTAGTTGTCGCGGTGAGCAGTCACTTACATCATTCCGGTTTATATTTCCATGATTCGTCGGAGATTCAGTGGGTGTGGCTGAAAGGTGCTGGCGTGTGCTAGAGGGAATCCAACGGTGAGGGTGAAATCGTTTTATCCAAGTCAACTGTAGTAACCGATGTTCTTATTACTGGTGACTGGAGTTCTTGTTACTGGTTACTGACGTTGATACAAAGGTGGAATTGAGTTTCTTAGTTTGGGAGTAAAAGATGAGCATCCCGAACTCTTATACTCCAAAGGATAGTTATTAGATGGTCTGGCGTTCTCCCTTTGCAGCGGAGTCTTGTCAGGTTGAATCTTTATTGATTTAACCTGCGATGAGTTCGCTATAGTAGGCTGTTTTCGGAATAATTCCTTAGTTACTTTTTCATCCTGGAATTAGAAGAGCAGGGGACAAGCGTATTTATGCGTTCTTTATCGCAACCTAACGCAATTACATGAAACATGTAACATGTTTGCGACTTGTAGGATTTTGATTTTCACCTCAGAAAGGATAAGGCGGTCAGGTACGTTAAAATTCTCAGCATTCTTTGCATTTTGCCAGCGTCTCAGTACCTCAGCAGAGACTGAGTCGAGAAATTGGCTGGCTGCAATAAAACTCTGTGAACCAGAGACTGTCGTGGGGTCAGTTATATATGTAAGAGGGGCTAGTTTTGCCGCAATGTTTTCAAAAGAAGATAACTGATTTGTTAACTTAGTTAAATTATTCTCAATAATCTTAGTTCCTTTACTACCCTCCTCAATCGTTTTGTTTAAATCGGTTATTTCCCGAGATTCTGTTGCTTTAGGTATCCCGGAAATGCTATTCTTAAGACAACTTTTTCGAAAAAGCATATTGTATCTTTTATTAAAGTGGATTGTTCACGGGATTGCCGGGTAACTTCACAGAACAGGATAAATGGTTACGGGACAATATACACGAAGTCCTTGAGTTTATGAATGAGTTCAAGGGCAAAATATTTATCATAATCTGATACCGATAAACAATAGTATCAACAATAGTATCAAAAACATTTTTTCGAAGTACACAAAAGCAAAATATTTGAAACAACCTTCTCTTTCTGTTGATATACATCACGAAGTAAGATCAGCAATATTTTGTTCGGATCGGATGTAACGCCATTGGGACACCGTGGAGTACCGATGGTTGATTGCTAACCGATTGGCAACGAATAAACCAAAACGTGTTAAAGTGTTTTCTATATAATGTGACATTCATTGAATCCATTCAGTACCGCAACTAGCTAAACATCTCCGATAAAACCCTGTCTATCAGCTTCCATATTTGTTATCCAGGGGATGTTGCAAACAGCTCCAGTGTAGGTATGGATGCGGGTTAATAGGTCACACTGGAGACTTATTTTTTATCAAAACGCTGAAGGACGGTTTCCTTGCCGAAAAACACCACGCGTAAGCTACGACCTTATAACCTGTCCCGGATGCATCACAGAAAACATGCAACTCTTTTCTTCCTCTTTCTCCCCAGTCCTCGTTTCTTATACTTCTTGGGATCTTACTCACTTCCAGACACCTATGAAAGCGCACCCAGCTTTCCCAAATACTAGCAGCTGCTGCACTGAGGGTTTAACTCAAGCCCATTTTTGATTTACACAATGATTGCAAACACTGCTTTGCCGGAAGGCACAGATAGGCCACAGGTTTTAGTGGGTCGAACCAGGAACGGACGCTGGATAATATAACTCTTATTGCCACCGACTTATCTAGTAACTGGAACCTAAACGCATCTCTTATTGTGTTTCGCTGCACTTCCAAAGCTTTCTGGTAACTGGAATCAACTTGACGCAGTTGGACCAGGTTGGTACTCCCACTGTCTTTCGAGAAGGATGTTGCAAGCTCTGGTGAATTAGGTGATCACTTTCTCAGTCTAAAACCTCCCTGTTCCAATGGTTTCGTCATTTCCTTCGCAAAGCGTGAGGTCTCGTCATATGTCCTGAATGATGCAAGGCAGTCATTAATGTAAAAGTTTTCTTTTATGGATTTTAACACCGCTAGCCCATAAACATTACCGGATTTTCATGTAGCCCTCTTTAAGGCAAAGTAAGCACAACACGGTAAAGTTGCACCGAACGGATAAGTTGTCATACGGTATTCCTCAGGATCTTTTAGTGGCCACCAGAGAAACCTCAAAGCGCCCCTATCATTTTTTGGCACTTTCACTTGCAGATACATTTCTTTTATACAATCCATAACAGCTATAATTTCTTTGCGAAATCACAAAATTATACCCGCTAAATTCTGCATTGTAAATTCTCAATACCTGATGTATTATATTTGAGTCTTCCGAAACCAAATAGTTAACCGGTTTCATTGCACACGAAGCTAAAATTGAAAGCTCTCAAATCCCCCAACCTAACAGCGTCCGAAATGCTTAAAAATTCTTTCGACCGCCGAGCCTTTGGTTGAGTACCCAATGCGCCTCCGATATGTCACACTCAATCAAAGCAGAACTTCTCCGTCAATGTAATCCATCGGAAGGTCTGCCAAATGGGGCCATTTTTATTCTTTAAGAGATGTCTCTAACCTGGGTATGAGCGGGTAATTCTGTTATAACAACAGCTTGTTCCACACTTATGAATTTCGTTTCATTTAGAGGCAGTACTTGAAAGCGCCGCTGATAAAGTTTGCCTCAGTTGATCTACTCAATGTAGTTATCTGTAGTTATCCGTTAGCCCGTAGGCTCTAGTAACATTATTTTCACTTTTCAGCGTCCTTCCCCAGATTCATGTAAANTCATGTAAAGGCCCTATTGCGTCTGCTTGAGCTCGTTGGCCAAATAGTTGTATTAAATTACAGCAACACCGTTATCTAGGCCGAACAGACTTAACTTCGCAATAAAGATCACTCATCAACTGGAATGGAAAAATCCACACGCGATATCAACGATCAATCCCAAACTGGAACGAACATCTTCAACCCGATAACAAAGAACGATCCCAAGGAACCGAAACCGACGAGAACCTGTAATAAAAACACGAATACAGATGATGGACCACGACTTTTATACCATATCTAAAACACATTAGAATAAATTGTACAGAGCAGAAAAATACTGGGATGTCTGGTCACCGAAGCAGAACGCCGAAGACAATGGAACAAAATTTACACCAAGCTCAACCGAGCTGTCCCGGTTTCAAGGTCCAAAACGTTATGTTGGAACGTTTAAACAAACGGGAAATTACAAACCGCAGAGAGTTGAAATGACAGGAAACAAACAGTAATAAAGAATGAGAATATAAAATCTTTCTTTTTCACTATGGTGCATCAGCTGCCGTAAAATTCCCCATAAAAGTCCACTGCTTTCTGCGTAGCCATTAGATAACTGCCCCAACAAGAACATGACGGCTATTGGTATATTTATCGGCGAAGATAGCTAACGCGAATGTTAGGGCACTCAAATAATAAAGCAGCATGTGCTCGAATACGCATTTCCCCGAACGCCTCACTAATGAGAGTCGATAAAGATCTATGCGTTAAACGAAAAATTATTATCCTACCTCAGGCTAGCTTGGGAAACCAACTGTCCTTAATAGTTGACAGGAACCAAATACTGATTATACTATTCTCGATCATGAATGGAGAATTGTGTTTGGGTACCAGTGAACACAAGTGAATAAATATCCCCAACAAAAAACAAAGAGTTTACAACGATGATTACATACAACGATATATATAGGTGTCAGTACTAGTGGTACGACTGCTAAATATAAATTCACAAGAAATGTCGTTCTGTACAACGATCGGAAACAACTGACGAAAGTGTATCGACACAATTTGATACAAGTCAAATCTAACGCAAGGAACACATATAGGCCAGGCCACAGATGATAAAGACGACAAAGAGATTGATCACTATCGGACTAACACAGTGAGCCTAGCTCCCCACTTCAGCCTTCCGGATGTTACTCGTCAAAGACAGTCAAAGAATATAGTTTACTCAAGACAGTTCCGTTCACTGCAAACTGACCGACTGGTTTGAGTTGCCAAAGGGAGCCTTTTTTACGTAGTGAAACCTTTAGGACCTACGGTAACACCAAATTAATTACCAATGGTATGACATCATCCGAAATGGCTAACAACCAACAGGCTCAAATGTAAATAATCAATACATAGCAAAATCGATGTATACATCATCAAGTAGATTGAAGAACCATCAATGAGGGCACACTTAACTCTCCATACTTTCAGCTTTGGTGCCTCAAATGCACCGACAACAATTTGTCATAAGTCCATAAACCACAACATGCTTATATTACCCAAATTGAAATTAATGTACCAGTAATATTCGCTCAATAGATAGAATACAAGACATGGACGAACTACCCTAAACTCCAGGTGTTCTAGTAACCTGAGTTATTCACTAGTGACGGCCATGAATAGCAACAATAAAGAAACAAATGAAGTGCCTTTAGATAAACAAGAAGTTTTTACGAAGAAAGTACACCAGTGCTTTGTCGCGGGATTTGCCTTATATATGTAAGCAGACCGAGACAAATAAAACCTAACTGGCACCCTCCAAATAACAGAGCTTTCTCACATCTCGTTTCACAACATTCCAGCATGTTCGTAGAGGCAGCGGGTTATTTTCATCCCCAGTGGACCGAAAAACCTATAACGATAAAACGAAAACCCATTGGAAAGACAACAATGCGAGGAACACTCGAAAGTGAGGGCTTGGTGATAGAATAAACTGAAGTTGGCTCCCAACGCCTTACGGTGTTGAACGCGATAATAACAAGAAATCAAAACGTGGGGTACCAACCACGTCCCAAATACAGGAACCGCCAAAATAGAGAGTTTTCTCATCCACCAATTAGGGAAAAAAAGAAGAAAAAGAGAGAAGGAAAGAAAACAGAATTAAAAAAATTAAAGATAGGCAAAAAGAGAAATTAAACATATAACTAGTTGACCGGGAGAGTCTCTCTAGGATTATCAATTGCAGTTGAAGACCGGAGTCGGGTAGGGACACATGGATACTGCCTCAATAACAGCAAACAACATTTATGCATCCGGATACACCTTTACACCTCGCATTCACCTAAACACCGAAATCCTGGTCGGAGCAGCCGAGTGATATAACCTTGGGACACTCTGTAGGTCCAGTGCCAAGAAAGCTGAGGAAACGGCTCGGTGACAGAGACGGTGGAAACCACTCCATTCCCTCTATCTGTCTAATGGACTGACTTCCTATTCCCTTTAACCCCGACTACTGGAAGAATGATTACATGGTTTGGTTGTGCGTCGTGGCTGTCTAAAACGGATTAGTAGCGACTGGCGCCGTCGAAACACTACGATGCACCTAGTGACAAGTGCCTTATGAACCATGTTTGTGTGGTGTTGACCATGGCTTACATGTGAGCGCAGGAAAACACAGTTGATCATTAGCATTCCTAACTGCATCTGGTTTCAGACAAAATCGGATACAGAATGACAGACAACTACTCCGAGGACCTCCGTTAGTCACCGAGCAGTAAACTTACCACCAATACCCAGGCTACTCGAAAACTTTGGTTCCCAAGCCCGCCAATCCCTCTGAATCCCCATGAATCCGTGAAACCTATTTGTGTAGTCAATTGAGTGGGACTTGGCACTGAATGCGGCCAAGTGTCAGCTATTGACCAAGCAAACAGATCCCTTAGTTGCTACCGGAACGTGGGGAGTGTTCGAAGTCAAACCGGTAATCTGCCAAGGATCT
The DNA here is from genome assembly GCA_900618425.1 of Echinostoma caproni. Classification (NCBI taxonomy): domain Eukaryota; kingdom Metazoa; phylum Platyhelminthes; class Trematoda; order Plagiorchiida; family Echinostomatidae; genus Echinostoma; species Echinostoma caproni. Next base: position 11,799 of record UZAN01046344.1, read on the forward strand.
TGGGGTAGTAATGAATTCAAATTTCATCTTGGGCAGCCAATGCGAAATCGCAGCTCGCAAGTCACGGGGAGAACTTTTCCGGCTCAGATCTGCTTTTCCCTGCAGAAAACCGGAAATCTTCGTCCCGTTATACAAGGCGATAGTAAGGCCTCATTTGGAATACTGTGTCCAAGCCTGCGCACCCCTGCACAAAAAGGACGCTGTCTGCCTGGAGAAAGTGCAGAGACTAGCTACAAGAATGATAGAGGGACAGAGGGGTAAATCGTACCAGGAAAGGTTAAGGGACCTCAATCTATTCTCGCTAGAAAGGAGGCGAATTAGAGGAGACCTCATAGAAGCATTCAAAATTAGGAGGGGTTTCTCTGGGATTCCCCCTGAGGAACTCTTCGCTGATGCCCCGTATGCTGGTACCAGGGGCCACGAGCAGAAACTAATGAAGAAAAGGAGTAGGTTAGGTGTGAGGTCCAACTACTTCAGTAATAGAATAGTAAATAGGTGGAATAGACTACCTGAGGAACTAGTCACCTTACCTAGTATTCACGCCTTCAAACTGGCTTTGAATAAGAGATGGTTAGAACTGTTTCCGAACGAGGAATACTGAACAGCATGCGATCGTTAGGTTCATAACTTTTTTTTCTGTATGCCATATGGAATGCATTCACATTAAAAGTTTCTTGCCGACACGGCGAGAAGTAAGGTTTCTCGTTCTCTCTGTTTGCAGATAGGCGAAGAAACCGATCGTTTGAGGAGGTGGATGCACACTCGTGAGCACACCACCGAAGGAATTCTGGACGCTTGATTGGCCTGTGGCTACTACCAGTCCTGTGCAACCTGACCTGACCTGACCTGAACTGTACATTGAAGGGAAAAATCAAAACCAATCACACTGAATCGATAATGTTTGATCCAGATAACTTGGAGAATTTTATTTCCATTGGTGTGGGGAGCTGATCGTTTTTTCGAGGTGACCCAGCGTTGTTTAGTCATCTCGAATTTACATGTGCAATCCGTTGGCGGCTTTATGTATATGTGCGTTGCCCTCATCAATGGCTGTGGCTGCTAGGCTTTTTGATGGGTAAGTTGGAGTTAGGTAACTATAATGTCGATTTTCGACTTCATGTGATCACACAGAGTTAAACACGAAAGGGAGTTAAAGGTAGGTTGTCGTAAGATGGTGACGCGTCGTCATTATAAATTATTCGTGAATAATTAATAACGACTTAAATACGTAAGTCGTATGACTTGTGACGATAATATTACCGCCATTGCGGTAGTTGCTTATCTTTGTGTATGCTGACACACGAATGACATGTTTTTTTAATTGTATTCGGCAGTTGTCAAGCAAATTTTTAAGTTGTAGCATTCTTTTGTTCCTTTTGTTTTCGGGGTTTTTGCGGCTTTCATTAATATCTGTTTGGTTCAATAATAACAGCAGTTACTTATGCGGTTGTAGCATTGCTAAATCCTCTGCAAACTTTATTATAGAACCGCAATGTTGTGGTGTTATGAATCAGGCGCAGCGCAGCGGTTATATTCTTTTTCATCCCTAGTATATTGCAAAGCTCCGTCCTCACGGGTACCAGTCCTACAGGGTAGTAATTTAGTGACTAGGTGGTTGCTGATGTTCGTCAGAACCTGTCATTAATGCTTGCTCACGTTCTTTCTGGATATCCATCCCAAGAAGAAACAGAACCAAGGATTGGGATTGTAGAAATGATATATTCTTAAACTTCCAAAATGTTGGAAGTAAGTGTGGCTAGGCCTAGTCTGTTATTTAAGCAACGGCAGCGGAAACCTGAAAGTAATGCGTGCGATACAGATCTCACTGTGGGGAATTGCGCCGGTGCGGTATTTTCAAGCTCATTAAAGGCACGATAGATAATAGCAAAACCTAATCCTGGAAGTGTCCAAGTTGCTATAAAAATAGTAAAAAAACGTGCTCTAGAAGATCGATATCGCTAAATAATGGCGATACGTGCTCAATCCCGAAGGTACACTTGATTGTGCCCGGTAGAGAAAAAGGTTCATAATGTTAGAAGGAAAAGTTTAACGGTAGTCTAGCTTTTGTAATTATTCTGCCTGATCGATGGGCTAAGTCACTACTTGACATCTGAACCTTGATGGTTCTGTTAAGTATGTCATGGTTATGTCACCATTTCCTGATAATCCCCAATAATACAGGATTGTTTAGAAGCTGAACCTGTCTTGGTGCTAGTCACCAGCGTAGGTTGACGGTGCTACTGGTCCGTGATTTAATGACCACGTCCAGCTCGAATGGATCTACCATGAAACTTGGTAAAAAACAGGAGGCAAGAAGGGAAAACTGTCGGTTGAAGAACCGCTGCAATACCATGGTACTGGATCCTGCACAGCATCGCGCACGTGTCACCTGCTTTTTTCAAAGTGTACCCAGTGAATTTGATTTGCTTATCGCCGCGCTCCTTTTCCTTCAGTTTTTGATTAAATTTCCTTATATGGGCTCATGCATAATCTTTTCTCGTCTCTAATGCTACCTCCAATATTTACTATATCCTAAAGACTATCCATCATATTCAATTGATTCAAAGCACTTGATACTGTTAGGCCGAACAGTTTGTCGACGCATGTGCAAATTCATTAGAGAAAGCTGT
>UZAN01046345.1:2610-15686 GCA_900618425.1 Echinostoma caproni
ATCGTGCGCCGGTGTAATGATGATGGAAGTAGTAGCAGTGAAGTTACGCACAGAATTCAGGACACGAACTACGCAATCGGAATCACGGAACACGGATTAGAAAACCGATGACACTGGACCGCAATGGCTCGAACTCGCAATAACCCGCAGGATCGAGACGCGAGGAAGAAGGCCACAAGACAGGCGAATCACAAAGTCGTTTATTGAAGGAAATGAAAGTGAATATATATGTACACAAGAAAAGATCATTGGCTACCTTAGTTTCCACCAATCATATTGCATCACATCTTGCGTCATACTGCTCTTCTCTGCATTGTATCTGATTGGCTGGAACGGTGTACCAATAACGTGTATCCGGAGGCTGTGCACGTGCTACTGGCGTCAGCGCTCAAGGTCGATTGACTACCAATGTCTGGAAACCGTACCGCGCTGCTCCAGGGCAGGCGTGATCTCGTAGATCCGAATCACCACAGCCGGTTTTGGTTGCTGTCTTTTGACTGCTCATTTGGATGAAAATGAGGAGAATGACAGGAAAGGTTGAATGCGGGATCAAAGAGAAACTTGCGAATTTCAGTGGATTAATGTTGCAAGGAAATTGACAAGATGCACGAAAGCCATTGTTTACAACACTTAGCCATATCACTCAGTGTCTCTAACCATCGGTTACTATCATCCCGAGGTCCCCAGTCAGAGAGCCTAACGGGACCTACGGGACCCAGAATCCTGGTTAGGGTTTTCATACCCTCACACCATGTCTCAGCTTGACCGCCCTTGACTTTCTTCAACCCACTACCTGCCTCGGCGAACATCGCTCGCCGTGGCAACCTATCTGGTGACATACGTAACACTCCAGTGGGTGGTTGCGAATACCTAAAGTCTGCGCCTATCCCCAGCATTGCTCGTCCGGCTGTCCCACCAGATTCGTGCAATGCAGCGTAGACAGCGGTGTTCAAACACCGACAGTTAATGTGTACCGTTGTAATACTACATGATGCTTTTATCCATCAGATATGGAACGATAACAGAATCGGGTACAACTCACGATGGGAAGAACATATTGATTAGTGAATCCAGAGTTGGTAGGCAATATGGAACTGCGTGAATCGACGAGTACATTCGTTTTCTAACATGCCGCTAATCGTATGAAGGGCCTGGAAAACAGTAGCTTAATATAACACAAGAAAATCGTATGGAACAGTTCCCAACTGCACCCCCATCGATCAAACTGGCAGAAAGTCATTTGGATCAACTTGGTTATGAAGTTCTGTTAGAGAAAGTGATTCACTTGTCAGGACGGATGGGTGTAGTTGTTGTTGTTGTTGAAACCCAAACAACATCGTTCAACAACTTTGGGTAGGTGAAAGATTCTTTGAATTTTATCTATAGTCATTTGCAGATGACTCAAATCATTAATTTGTGTTCAACTAAAAGGATACTTACTGTTCAGTTAGATAATTCGTCCCACGTATGTTCTGGTCGGATAGTTCCCTGTAAGTTCACTTAACTCGCTCAATTGAAACGGCTCACTTCTGAACTCTTGACCATCGTTATACTAGGCAGACATGAAGCCCACACACATAATTCAAAAATACTGGATGAAACGATACTCTAATAAACTGAACGGGAAAACTGACCAATCACGTACCGTCTGATGAAGATAGGGTGATTTCACCCAACTGATTTGATGAGGACGGCTCAGAAACATATCAGTACAAAACCCACCGTATAGATTATCGCGCGCTAAGTTTCGGCTCCGGACATGAAAGTGATGTTGTTGGTCCATGCATGGGCTCTTTGCTCAAATCCAAGTACGAGAATAAACTCAAAACGATGATGTAAATGCTGGAGACAATGCTCCGACTTCGGAAGTGATCAATTTATTCAAACTAGTTCCCCAAAGTTAGGTCCGGTAGACGAAATTGCGTGGCATCGTTTGAAAACAATATAGCTTGTTTTTAAAGTAGAAACAAAAACGGAATACTCTACACTGTGAACTGATGTATTCTCTTCGGATGTGCTGATAAAAAGTTAATTACGACTATATTTGGGGGTCGTCAACGTGATGTGCTAAAAAAATAAGCAAACACATCGTGAATGGAAGAGCACAGAGAACCTCTAATTTTAGACAGATAATCTAGCGAATACCTATTTTTGGAAACGGTGGAAACGTAATTCAGACTGAAAAAGAAATGTTACGTGGATAGACGAAACCTATTTTGACGGCGCGGAAAGTAGTGGAACAAGGGCGGCTCGTGACCGCTGCCCGTCACTACTGACTACAGTCCCATTTAATCGAAAGTTCGCAACAATCTCTCGGAAGTTTCCGTATGTCTACTGGTTCGCCCACTCCGGCCTAGTATGTGAGTGTGCCTTCTTTTTCCAGCCTCATTCACGAGATTGAATATGATATTGCCACATATCAGATGCAACATGTCTGATATAATATCAACTTATGTCACTGCTTCTAATAGCCACATCCGTCAAAATGTACAATTTCGCGATTTTGGCGACGGTTGCTGCTGCATTAGTTGTAAAATAACAAAGCCACAGTAGAAGACGTAACTGTAATTTATTTATTAAAATGTTTCATAGACTTTATACAGGTATTGTTCTTTCACCTCGTTCATGTTCCATTTACTCTTCTCTATTTCTTAGCACTGGAGGCAGTCACTTTATTATAGAATCCACCAAGTTGACTACCAAACAGAATTTTCAAGTTTCCTCTAATACACTGGCCACCAATGGTAAGGTAGCTTACTTATCCCTGTTTCTGATACAGAGAAAAGTTTTCGAAAAAATAAAATCCCAGCTGCTGCGCGGTAACAGAACGAATTTGACATTGAACTTGACCCGTATAGAAACTGCATAAATGTGAAAAAATAATGTTTATTTAGATTCAACCGTTTTCTATCACCAACCTCAAGCGAGCGGATATACCAACCTTCGTATATGAAAGATATGATATCCGCGAATGCATTTTGGGGATGACGGTTATCGAAAACCTTCCTTATCAGTGCAAGAAATTTTCCGATGTCCATATGAGTGCATGCAGGAGATCAACAACAATGCGCTCATTAATCATTTCCCTTCCAACTCGTTAGGTGGGATAGATGTTTACTTATTTTGACAGGTAAAACGAAATTCATTAGAAAACTAGCTCAATAGATCAGCTTTCACTGTATACTGAATTACTCGTTCGCCACCAGTAAGATAAACCCATGACCAAATGTGCGTTCGACGCGATTTGAATTTGTTGGTGAAATCAATACGCGCTATGCTTTGTTGGGCGTTCAATAAGGGCTTTATATGACGTGGCATCAGCTGCATGTTAAATTGAGTCATCATTTTTCAAACAAAGCCTGTGGAAAAAACAACTAATCAGCCCGGACTATGCTCCAGATTGGTTTTGTGCAACTCTTTTTTGCTGCGATGAAATACAACCATCATCTTACTTTCCTATGGCCGATTTTCTCCTTCTCCGTTTGTGTCTTGATGAAGAAACTTCGTTGAATAAACAGCAAATTATACTTATGTTCACATTAACGCACTTCCACAAGACATCAACGGAGCCATCGGATTTACGCGCCTATCATTTGAGTTGCCTTCCGGCTTCAATTGTATGCCAAAACCTTTTGAAAATTTCATCCGGTTTGGGTATGGTGACATTATAGGACACTTATTCAAAAAGCCGCACACTTCAAGGTCAACTTTCGAAGATCAACGTGTGTTTTTCTTGGACTATGTTTTCAGTTCTTCCTGTATTGTAGATAATGCGTGAGTATTTTATAGCCTAATAATTTGTCAATTTATTTAACTTAGAATATTTTCAATAATTTGCTTATCTACTGTGTACTGAATGAAAAGAGATTAGCAATTTATAGTACGTGTGCTCAACGTGATAGAAACTCTCGTGGGAAAGGAATCATCCATTACAAAGAATGAATTCCCATGCTGCTTCGCCTAAAATATTTTCCAAATCAGAGCCGTCACTTTCGAACCACTGCAAGTTTTATAGCGACACTCAAGGTCACGCAAATTCAAACGGTGACAGAAAATAACTAAGAACGTAGATGTTGGAGATGAAGTCAAGAATAAATAAATTTTACTCATAGCCATCTATATATAACTATGATATTGCAAGTTGAAATGGATTTCCAAAATGAGGGTGATGTTGCACGAGTTTGGTCAATACCTGTATATTCGACACAATAATCTTGTTTGCAACACCGGGTGATTTTTGGATAGACAGCTCTTTCAGAGGGTCCTTATAGAATATTTCATAATCAGATTACGAGATACAAATGTCTGAAGAGTGGTAAGAACCGCATAATCGTTCGTATGCTTCCAGGAAATTACTTTGTATATATTTAGGCAACTTCTTCGTCCAATTAGTTCGAGAAGATAGACCTCAAGGTAGGAAAACTAAAAATGGAGGCGTCATCACTTATGTGCGCCGGTCGTGGTATAACTCCACCAAATGCATATTCACTCACTGCACACAATATTTCTTGTATTTCTGTAGAATGTAAATCACCTTTTCTTCTGCGTCACTCTTCGATCATCTTTTCAAACCTATACATCACTCCCGACTGTAATCCTGGTGAGTTGTCTACCTTTCTGGATGTATTCTATCCAGTCATGTTGGAGAAATCTGTCGCACCTGTATTCATCGTTGCTGACGATTTCAACAGATCTGAGGTAAGGTTTTACACACTTATGTTCCTTCAGAACATTGTTACTTTTTCCACTCGAAATGGTGCCTCTTTGTACCACTTTTTCGTTAACGAGCCATTTTTTTCATGCAGTCAGATGTGCAATAGTAGACAATTCTAATCACTGTCTGATCAAAGTTTTACCTACCTATGGTAAATGCCAGCAATAAATCCTGATGAAGAACGATACTTATAAGATACGTTTACGACAAAATCATCTGGCCAATTTGATGGAATTAAAATTCATAGTTGGTGGTATGAACTTACAGCAACTTTTCGATCCGGATATTTCGGTCTTCTGTGAGAACCTTACCAATTACCTCAACTATTGTTATGATGTGTGCTGCCCAAAAGAAAGGATTCACCAACCGCTTCATTTCCGATAGACTGAAATGGTTACGAAGGCTGAAAGAAAGGGCATATCGCTCGAGAGATAAACTGACGGTCAAATCTGTCAACTTTCAAATCAGAAGCGAGATAGCCCATCTCAATCAATTGTGTGCTGACACCGTGCTAGGAGACAAATCCTGCCGTCAGCTATGATACGGACTGAAGTTGCTCTATGGTCGTTCAAATTTACCCACTAAAGTCTCATGTGATACCAATGAGCTCAACAAATCATTTGCTTCAGTGAAAAACGTTGTGCTAGCCTTACCGAGTTCAAACACAACGTCACTTGGATTCCACCTTCCCGTGTCTGTCATAACAGAGCAAGTTTTAAAGGAGTTAAATGTTGTCAATGGAAATAAATCCGATAGTCCTGATGGGTTATCCCCAATGGTCCTTAAAACATGAGCGAACCACCTCGCACAAACCTTTTCATTTATCTTTAGTTCATGTCTGTCAGAAGGAAGACTAGTTAACACGTGGTGTGATGTTCGCATCACTACAGTATCTAAGAAAGAAAAGGGTAAGTTTCTGTCTATTGCTTCATATTCTGTATTATTTAAGACGCGGTTGCTAGTCTTATACATTCTGTCTTATCTACTATTTTGTTGACATCTGTTCCTTGGACTATACAAACACGTTTAACTCTGTTGACAGAAACATCCTATTAACACTAATACGGCGAATTAATATCCCGTCACATCTTTTGAATTGGATGCACGACTATTTTACCAACAGACGCCAATTCACTTGTGTCAATGTTATTGGGTCTTCTACTGTTACTGTAAACCAGAGTGTAACACAGGGTGCAAATTTATCCCCTTTTCTGTTCTCCTTTTATACCCAAAACTTGCCAATCACCCCAAATGTTTTCATTTTTAAATATGCCGATGACATAGTAGTTGGTGGTGCATCTCACAACAAAAACCCTTCAACTAACCCCCTTCAATCTGCCATAGGTTCCAGTTCTGAATGGTCCGATGGTGTTAACCTTTCTTTAAACCCCAATAAATGCATTGAAGTTTCGTTTTCCATTAATCGTAGGCCATCAACTCTTTCTGGATCATCTGTTCCCAATATCTTACTCAATAGCTTAAAAGTTGAAAGGTCACAACACTTCAAATATTTTGGATGTTTCGTGTCTGCTGACCTCAAATGGTCCTATCAAGTAGAACAAACATTTTTCTAAGTCCGAAATTTGACCTTTTATATTTCACGCCTTTGGCGTCTGAAGGTGCCATTGTACATCATCTCCAAGTTGATTTTCTTATGCGTGTTATGCCATTGAACCTACTGCTCTCCCGTTATCTTTCCTGGTCTACTGTCCAAGTATTTCATATTAATTAGACGCTCTCTGAGAATCATCTCTAAATATGGAGCTGTATCTTATGAGGAGCCGGTTGATTCCATTGTCAACCAACACATCTTTTCCGATGCGTCACATCCTTTACACACAGCCCTATCTAGCTCCATTTCAACTTTTGTAACCCGCAATAAATTTAAACCTTTATATACTAGTATCACTGCTTTGCACAACACCGTTATACCTTACCTTTCACGTTGGTTGATTTTTAGGGAGTGAATATCAAACGAGTTTTTACACAGTCTAATGTAAATCTTCACGGTGAAATTTTCTTCACTTTCTTACACCTTCTCGGTGTCCTATTCAGTAGCATCTCAATCACTATTTATCATATCTTTAAGCTCATTTTTTATTAGTACAAAAGTGATAAGATTATTTTCACTATAAGTTCTGTCCACATTGAATGAACAGAGTGCACCCCTAATCTAACTGTGCAAAACTAATTCATATTCAAAAGAACCTGTAATAAGTTGTTAGACGAAGATTATTTCAATCACCTGGGAAGAAAGAAAACAAATTCAGTTTGAGTTTTGACGATTCCGGTGAACTTTAGCTCATTCAATCGATAGCATTCTGGATATTCTCGTGAGTCAACTGTTTCGTCCACTCCAGTTGTGTGATCGGATGCATGTCATGTCGCCCTGATTAACACGTCTGTTCCAGTTTGAAAATTTAAAAAAAAAGATATCTAACAAGTAGTGGGGAAAACCGATGATAATTTCTAATTTGCACTTGTAATTTGTTTCGCGTTTGTTATTTTCAACCGGATCAATTTCATCCTTGTGTTCGAGGGGGGGGGATTGGTATATACTACTATTAGTGTACTATACTATTAGTGTATTGGTTGTACTAGTGCAGTACATGTTGAATCAGGAATTAGACGACGACATTTGCATAGGATTACAAATCAACTAATTCCGTTTTGACTATACTGAAATAGTGGGGAGCAAGTTGTGATAAAGTGCACCTGATCATTTTTGTCCGGTTTCACTGTGAGTCAGACGCTCAAGTAACGAATTACTTTATCAGTGAATCTCATTTTGGCAGTGGTGGTCAAATGGTCAGGCCACCAACTTGTGACCTGCGAATCCCGGGATCGAACCGCTCCACCACCGCCCGTCTTCCCAGGCAGCCTTTGTATGACTGCGGTCCACCTTCATAAATGTTTGCTGTATATGTGTATATTCAATGAATAAAAAAGGAGGTGAAAAGATATTATTTATTATTATTATTAATACCAATCTTTACAGATACGGCGCCAAAGTTAACCATGGGTGAGCGTAAATATATAGGTACAAAAACGGGGCGAATAAAACAGTCAACTTCGAGGAGTAACAATATTTTTTTCTTTGCTCACTGCACGCTATTTTGAGTTTTTTTCGTTTTTATTTAATTTTGGGATTTTGGCAAGAGTTAATGCATTCGCGCCACTGACTTCGGTTTGATGCCATATCCCGCAGTGTCTCCAGCCAAAGACGAGCCGGGGAACCGAGAAACCCCAACGGAAGCTAGATCCGAGCACAATCTCTTTAACCCACTGCGCCACGTCATAGTCTGCCCACCTCGTTATTTCTTCCACCCTGGACCGATGTCTGCGAGTAGTGCACGGTGTGGTAGACGGTGCTCAGGCATTTGTAGGACGTGCCCTAGCCACCTAAGACGATGCTGTGAAACTATTTTGCCCAAAGGAAGACTATCTGGTCCTAGCACCCGTCGTCTGACTTCATCGTTATTCGCCCGATGCTCCCACCATAAGCGGGCGATGTTGCGCAGACAACGGTTGTCGAAGACGGACAACTGATGAACGTTATCTGCTCGGAGAGGCCAGGTCTCGCAACAACACGGTGCGTACCGTTGCCCAATACCCCCGCTCTTTCAATGAAAGGGATATATCGCGCCGACGCCAGAGATGTCGCAGATTAGCAAACGCTAATCTAGCTTTGATCACGAGTTGAGAGATTTCCTCGCCCACACCTCCGCCAGCCGTTATGCAATTCCCAAGGTAGACAAAGCTTTCGACTACTTCCAGTGTCATTATCCAATGAAGGTGCAGGAATGGGTTCCTGCCAATCTTGCAACAACACTTTGCACTTTGAAGGTGCAAATGACATNCTGTGAAACTATTTTGCCCAAAGGAAGACTATCTGGTCCCAGCACCCGTCGTCTGACTTCATCGTTATTCATGCGGTGCTCCCACCATACGCGGGCGATGTTGCGCAGACAGCGGTTGTCGAAGACTGATAGCTGCTGGATGTGATCTGCTCGGAGAGGCAAGGTCTGGCAGTCATAGAGCAACGCGGTTCGTACCGTTGCGCAATAATCACGCCCTTTCAATGAAAGGGATATATCGCGCCGTTGCCAGAGATGTCGCAGATTGGTAAACGCTAATCTAGCTTTGATCACGCGTTGAGAGATCTCCTCAGTCACACCTCCGCCAGTTGTTATGCAACTCCCAAGGTAGACAAACGTTTCAACTACTTCCAGAGTGTCATTTTCCACTGAAAGTGCAGGGATTGGTTCCTGTTATTCTTGCAACAAATTTTTGCACTTTGAAGATGCAAATGACACCATAACGAGTAACCTCGATTTCCAAACGGAATCAGACTTATGCCCCTGTGGTTGGAACAGGCGTTGCGACAGCCCCTCTTGTAGATGCGTGTGACAATCGATTCTCCCCATATGTGGGGTACACTTCCAGTTTCCCAGATATTCGAGAACAGTCTCACAAGTTCGCTTACGAGAGCATCTACACCATATTTAAAGAGAGCAGGTGGCAGGCTGTCTGATCCAGCTACCTTGTGGCGTTTCAGGGCTTGAAGTTCCTTTCGGATATCCGCTTCTGTGGGCGGTCCCGTGGGTAGTGGCCAGGGTGCACTTTCAAGAGAGCTGCTTGGGGCAGTCAGCGCAGAGACTGGTTGAACTGCGATACGAAGTGTTTCGCCAAGCGTTCCAATCGTCGGTGAAGGCTGTTTATTAACGTGCCGTCTACTTCGCAGATTGTTCCACTAACGCACTGTCCTTTGGGGCCTGTGGCACGGATGAGCTGGAATAGTTGCCGGGTGTTTCCACACCTAGCCGCTGATTCCTTCTCCTTTGCACGTGGCGTCCACCAGGCCTCTCCGTCATCTCTCAAACTCTTAATGCGTTCACGCTTCAAGGAGAGGCGCTGTTCATTGTGTTCGCTGTCTTCCGGGATTGCCCGACGCGCGTCGAGGAGTCTGAGAGAGTTGGAGAAGACCCAGTGATTTACAACTCGGCGGGTTAGGCCACAACTGTGTAAACCGGCTGAGTACAGTGCGTTTCGAATGGTTGTCTAGTGTTGATGTACGCTACTTGGTGGGGTAGCAGTTAGCCTTGCCGCCAACTCGTTTTGGTAATCGGCTGGTACGGCCGGATCAGAGAGCTTGACGACGTCGAGCTGTTCGCATCGCATCTTTTTGCGGCCACCAAATAGCATAAACAACTTGGCACAAACCAGTGCGTGGTCGGAGTCCAAGCAGGTAGACCAGTACGAACGGTAGTCTTTCGCACACCCTCTCCATCTATGGCTAATAGCTATATGGTCAATCTGACTCCACGTCTGTGCCAAAGAGGGGTTACGCCAGGTGGCGAGGTGACGCCTAGCATGTCTGAAGTTCGTGCTAACGAGGAACAGACCGTGTGCTGAGCATATGCTAAAAGGTCTATCCCCATTATCTGAACAACAGCTATCAAGGCCCTGACAGCCACCAAGGTGGGTCTCATCGGGTGACAGACGACCAACGCGTGCATTTAGGTCTTCGGTCAGGATCACGATATCCGTCTTAGGTGCTTTGAGAAGAAGCTCATGTAGGTTGTGATAAAAGGCGTCCTTGACTTTGTCCGGGCTACAGTCTGTGGGAGCGTAAGAAGAAATCACGAATAAGCATCGTTCATTTGGTTTCTGCTTTTTGACCATGTTTGAGCCTCCTACTCTCACTGCGCATAGTCGGCTATCTATCGGGATCCAATCCAATAGACCAGCCTCGGCCCTGGCGTTTAAGGCAATACCAACGTCTGCTTGACCAAACGCTAAAGCCATAGGGTCTCCGGAGACGCGCAGTTGAAACGTTTTTTTTGAATTGGAAGGAGACGTTAATCAGATCACTGAGCTCGGATCCTGGATGCGTGTTTGCGAGAGACAACATACATCAATCTCTAGACTTTCGAGCGTACGAGCCAAACCTGCCTGTTGTCCTATACGCATTAGAGTTCTTACGTTGAATGAAGCCAGTTTGAACGCAGAGTGAGGTGGGAGGAATGGGAACGGTCGGTCCCGTGACAGATGTCAAGGAGGATAGCTGCGAGCTATAACATGAACCTACGTCAATGGAACCATTCTGGGTGGGGCAAACAGTAAAAAAGTGGGGGTATTGTGTAGGGGGAGGCGGATGAGAGTGTTGCGAGCAGATTTTGAGAGAAAGCTTTGCAGAGGTGTAATAATCTGTGACATGCGTGTATTTATGTGTCCAAAGTCCATGGTTAGTTTGTGGGCGTGGTACTAGCCGGCTGCCCAGGCCGACGTAGAGGCTTTTCTTGGGGGACCCTACCCGGATCCTTTGGTTAAATAACCTGACCGGCGAGGCAGTGGGGTGGAGTAGGGAGTCCACGATCCTCTGGGAGGGGTCAGTTCATACGCCTTTCGGGTACCCTTGAGCCTCGCACTTGCCGGTGAGCATCCCGGTGGTCAACTCCAAAGATTACCTTTGGAGACCGGTTCGGTTGCGCCGAAGATTGGTGCCACTATGAGCTTCTTACGCCAGGTGTGGGTGGTTTGGAATCAGAGTTTAGCCAACTCCCCTAGACTGACTACCAGTGGTCAGTCAACCCGGTGGAAAGCGCTGGGCGTTCGCCTTTGCCCTCCCATTTTAGTGTTAACACCTCCGTCACGAGAAGGCAGTGGGTAGGACTTCCCCAGCAGAAGCTATTTAAGGCACTTGGTCCTTTATGAGCATTTCCAGCGGAGTTCGGGACGAAAAGCCATTTCGACGCCTGAGAACCCCACTCCCGATCACACAGAGGCATTTGGAGGCGAACAGATATTATGATATAATGATAATATGATATGGTTGTTAGTTTTCAAATTTCTGATGTTATTATATTTTGCTCATTCACCTTTCTGTGCAGGCTCTTGCAGCCGAAACTCCTCCAGCTATTAAAGAACACGCACTAAACCGTCAGATGAATTGAGTTGTGTTTGAATGAGCCAGAGGATTGTGCAAAGGTGAACATCTATTCTCGTTTGCCCGGGGTCTCGACAGGTGACTCGTTGGGAAGAATGGAAAAAAGAACTCCGAAGCACAGGAAAAATCGCGAAAAATTAGCACCAAATCGATCATAATTGTGCAACCTCGCTTTTTTTTTTACCTTGATCGGAGATTGTACGGATGCAGAGACAGGCAATGCGAACTGAACTAACCACACCACATTGTGCGTGCTCGAGACATTTGTGTGTGCGGTGTGTGTGTGTGTGTGTGTGTAACAAAAGTGCCACCTCTACTCGGTATCAGCGGTGGCACGATGATCTGAGTCATTATCCCACAATTCCAGTTTGGTCACCATCGCTGATACCTATGCATTTCTTAATTATTGATATCTCACACCCGTCTCAGGTCAGACTGTTTGCCAAACAAATCGTGGTACCATATACTCTGTATAAAAAAGAAAAACGTTCCATGATTTGTACATGGACTGAATACTGCCAGGATGCCCCGGCCAATGCAGAGGAATTTTCTTGAGGAATCCTTTGGCTGATCAAAGACTGCCCCGCAAGGCAAACGGGCGGTGTGTAAAAACCGCAGTCCATGAGGAGTCGGTGTCCAGTGATCATACGTCTTTTGGACTGGGTCAAACGTCCAAGGTGCCCAATTATACCTCGATGCCCCATTGAGCCGATGATCACAACTGAAACCGGGAAGGTGTGCATATGGTTCATACTTTTCATCTTGGTTGATTTGGAATCAGGATTTCTGGCCAATTTTCCCAAGTGAACTACAAAAGTTCCACCATGCCGGTTATAGCCCTGGATGTCAACTTTTCGTCCTCTCACTTTGGTGGCAAAACACCTAGGTCACGAGAAGGCAGTGAGTTAGGCTTCCTCAACAGAGGCTATTTGAGACGCTTGGTCTAATGGGATCGCTTTGCGAGGGAAGGGTGATCATCTCTAGACCTAGACACTCACCCCCGACCATACAGAGGCTTTTGGAAGCCTGATTTAGAGGGTCTGGGAATGAAATCTGGAGCAATGTATAAACATCACAGGGTGTAGATGCATATTAATTTTGCTTCCTGTACCAAGTACACAAATGATCTCAATTCATCTAGAAGCTTGAGTATGGTCGGAGGTGGCTGTCCATGATTGCAGTTTGTCACTCTTCCGTTGCGCCTCGCGGAATGCTCCCATACGACCAAGCGTCTCAAATAGCCTCGACTGAGGAAACCCTATTCACTACCTCCTCGTGGCGGAGGTATTTCCCCACCAAAGGGAGAGGAAGAAAAGCCGATATATGGGGGTTATAACCGGGTTGGTGAACCACTGGTAGTTCACGTAGGGGAGTTAGTCACAACCCATGATTCCAAACGAACCAAGAAGACGC
>UZAN01046346.1:5166-19369 GCA_900618425.1 Echinostoma caproni
GGATTGACTCATGACTCGTGCCTTGTGATTTGTGCTCAACGCCATTAAAATCCCATGCTGCTGAAGTCGTGTCTTCTCCTACCTGTTTTTGGGAGGACTGAGAGATCGATAACCGACCGTTCGTCCTGTGTTTCTCCTAGGTAGCTTCTACTCCTAGAACTATCATCCACTCATGGACTTAGTGCTATTCCGCTGTTCCCATGTGCTGCTATTGTTACTGTACTATATCTTATGTTCTTTGCACTTGTGGTATTCACCTGGGATATAGCGCTATGCGACCTAATAGTAGGCAATGGATATAAGCTGCGCAAAACATAATTTGGGGACATACCACCTGTGGAGCAACGTATATCGGCTGGCGCCGATATCATCAGCAATATCCAGCCTGGGGGAACACTAGTGTGGTTAAAACCACTACAAGTCCTTTCATTCCACACCCCGTCGAGTCCAATCACATGTACGGTGCGACTGAAGCTTTTAGACCTGCCTACTCTATTCGGGGTCGCAGCTAGAAGCCGATTGAAAACCGCATCCTAGCCACGGCAGAGGCAGTTGGAATTCGTCTACATAATCCGCGTTTGTGCGCTCAAAAACTATTCATGAAGTTACTCAGCCTACCATGGCCCTCCGTCTCTCATTCTTATCCATTTCATCCTCCCAAACGCACTCGAAGTCACTTAGATAACACGGATCAAGCATAAGGTCTAGTGATAGGATCAGTCATATCGGGTTTTTTTGAAATTGAGACAGAAAACAACAACTGAAAATTCCCCATTTTGCTCCCTTTTTCCATATAAAATGATTTAATATAAAATATAATGTATTAACTATTAGATGAGTCACCGAAATAAGCTTGTTTGCTAAATCGCTTTTTCATTCACTTTGTGCCGCTGATACATTCCAGGAATTCAAACAAGCCAATGAAACTTCAATAAACATGCAGTCAAGGCCCATAACCAATGTAAATTCTCAACAGGGAGGAGCAACTTAATTTGTGCCGATTGGATAGAAAACCGCCATCCTCGAACTTACCCGGTCGAATATCGCGAGTTGCAACTAACTGCCAACCGCGAGTCTTTCCGCCGTAAGTGATTGAGAACGGTAAAGAACGCCTCGCCCTCGAAGCGCGTCTCGCATTTCGGCGTTCACGTTGAACCGAGAACAATTGTGGCGGCAGTTCACCAAACTTGTCCCAATAATCACCATTAAGCGGATCCAGTTTGCCATCCACGGGGACACGACGTTCAGCTGCATTTTTATCGCACTGTGCTAGACCATCCTCAATCGCTTGTGACACTGAACGCTCCGCAGTGGAGTTATCCACCTGTAATTTAACTGTGAGAAAATCCATTCTGGCCTCCTTGATTCTTCCAATGGCTAGCAGACATTGAGCACGACGAAGGATTAGGCGAAATCGACGTGGTTCCGGATAGTTACTCTGCCGTATATATGCAAATAAAAAATACCTGAGTTCAGAACATGTCAGACTGTAAACAGACCCGTTTCTCGGGAGAAGAATGGGGTGGATCGAATTATCCCATAGTTTAGTAGACATCTTGACATTGATCAAACACTCCGAAACACTACCAATCCCTTTGCAGATATGCGGCTCAGATAGAAAAAATACCTTTTGAAAGGGAAAATGGTATATGTGAATGTAAGGTCATAGTGATCCTATTGTCTCATCGATGCTCTCTTTTTTCAATCAAGTATTCGTAACCGAACCTTACTTTTCCTCTCCCCATTTTCATCCCCTACTTGAATTCCGTACTGGATTCGGCACACACTTATGACATCGATACATCGTTCCGTTTCAACACGTGCCCATCGATGGTACTCTGCGGCATCCAGAAAATATTTTCCCAAGTTGTGCATTCAAAACACACAGAATTTCAACTCCTGTGTTGTATGCTTCTTGTTCCGAGCTTGGATAGATATGTTTGTGTGGCCAGGGAAGATAAGGTCAAACTTTGGGTTCTGTATGGAAATCTAAAAAGTACCGCGATAAAACTACTACATCCCATTGGATTGTCGGATCAACTTTCCTCTGCTTCATACGAACATTCTGAAATTCTGCCTATTCGATAACTGAATAGATAATCAAAATACAAAAGTTGACCAAAATATGTTATTTCAACGAAAATATACGAAAAGAACACAATGTGTATCCCTACATAAGTATATCGCCCCGCAAGCTTTACACACATGGCTCGGCTCAATATCAGATAGGAAGGTACTTTAATGTAACAGCTGGCAATCTCGGTAACTCAGTGATCGACAGACTGATATAAGCTACGATCATATAATACCCTGGTGATGTCATTCCTAATCATCTTGGGAGAACAAAGACAAGCAAAATAGTTAGTATATGTTATTATTGGTGTTGGTGGTGGTGGTGCAATGGTTTAATATCTGTCTCCGGCGTGCTTTAGAAGCTATGCTCCGAATTTCAAGACGCACCAATTTCGTGGTAGGCAGCTTTGCTTTTCTCGTGGTTTTATTCCACGCCTGAGCTAGCGGGGCCTTATGTGATTCGCTCGGGGTTTAGACTGCCGGCCTACTATCCCCTCACAGCTGGTTTTCGTGACTACGGGGTCCGATCCGTCGGCAATTCATCACACAATGGTGTGTAATAAAAAAAGGTTATGTCAACTATGGCGCATTGAAAGACGTTTACTGATATGGAGAAACATTTGTGAGATTGATTTTAGTACACAATATAACCATATTTTGTAATAGTTCCTCATCCATTATAAAAAGATAAGTGAAGAATATAAAAATCACAAACCGGCCATAAACGGAGTGGGCACCAGAGAAAACCTACCGCTAGACGATCATCGCAGGTTGCAACGGATCGCCCCAAACGCTGTGAGTCATTTACCAAAACTAAAATGGCTCTTTAATTGAACGAAACGAACACTTAAACAGTCCTCTCGATGAAATACTAGAAGATGCATAGTTGAAACAAGTTATAAAAATATTTGCTTTAGATGGAGGACCCGATGAGGGGAACTACTACTACTGGCATCATCTAATTCGGTCAGTGGATTAACGACAGAAACTCTGCGCAGATGTCGAATGCCTTCTTGAGCAACGCCCTTACACAATAGAGTCTCTCTCTCCAGTAGATGGCGTGCATGGCCCGAACTCTGTTCGTTCATTAGAACGGTAACTTAAACGAAAAAAGGGAATCAGATGGCCACATCAGGGCTATTCTAAAAAGCATGATAATGCTAAGGTGCATGTATCATATTTAAAGAAAATAACGATTATTATTTTAGGGCATCAAAACAATGCTTTGACCTGCGAGCAGTTCACATTTGAACCCGGATAGCAACCAGATAGTCAATACTACCAAGAAGATTAGTTACTTCAAGAAATATCAATGATTTTTGATCCGAGAGTGGATTAATATAGACGGTGAGAATTCTGAAAAACAAATGTTGAAGTTTTTGAGGACAAAATAGCCAACGTACTCGTTATGAAAAATGGAAAAATGAAACAAAGCTCAACGTTCGTTGCATTTGACTCAACCCTTTTGTGACGCGATCGGGATTCGTTTTTCATTTACCTAGGCCTGTTCAACACACAGATAAATGCAGATTGCATTCGGTCAGCCAATCGGTTTGAGGGACAACGAGAGAGCGAGTTTTTTGGTCGGATGTAGTGAAAGCACTAATGCTATCACTGTGGCTTCGTAGCACATCTGGTGAAGCGTAGGCCGTGCAAAAAGCGCAGATCCTGTCAATGCCTGAGTTCTACAATCTTTTCATAACTCAAGACACCTGAAACAATGTCTGTTTTTATCAGACGAATCTAGAGCATGACAACGTTTCATGCGCGTTCTGATTGGATCTGACGGACACGGCCGTGAGAAATATTCAAAAATAGGATCTTAGATTGTGGTATTGATGACCATTGTAGATCAATTAGTGCCCGTGCGTGTATTCGCAAGTGATAGCAGGCAAAGTCAGCTTCATTCAAGCACCAAGCGAATGCCCTTACTCTGAGGTACAGATCATTGGGAGCTCTCAATCACGTGAATCTGAAATCGAATGTGAACTTAAGCGACAAGCTAGTGTACGAAATAAACGAGCATGGAGCAGACAACCAAAACGGAACATGAAAGCGATGTTGCCCAGATGACAAACTTTGTTTGAGTCACAACAACAACAATAACAACAACAACAACAAGCAGAGAAATGGCCATAATTATGCATTTCAACGGATCACGTCGTGCAGCACCCCAAACGAATTACGTTCCGTTTGATACACGATATATCTCTGATAGTTAGTCCAGTATTGGATTCCGACGATCGTTGCTTAAAACTACCTGGGCTTCATGTAACCAGGCAATTTCCAATCCAGCTTTTAAAATAAAATGGGATATATCACGAGAATAACGTTTTTATTGTCGCAAGTTGTTGTATAATAGTTCACTGATTAGTGGTCACAACGGAAACATCTTCTAGTTGATGACTATCTGTAGGTGAGTGGAAACACATTGCGTATTATGTCTCACAATTGTATCCATTTTGATACTTACCAATTCCACCTGCAAGACCGTAGAATATCCGAAACAAAATGAAAATTCTTACGTTTAACGCTCGTTGTATGTCCTTCAACGCGTGCACATGAGCTTTCTTAGTTGCCCATATCAATGAACGATTGGCGTAGACGAACGATTTTTGCTCATCATTCATCGCAAATCGTAGAGCCATATTGTACATTTCCAATGCGCTATTCAGATTCTGCTTACGCCAAGCCATATTACCGATTTCACGGTGGAACTCCGACATTTGGTGAAATTGATGGGCCCGAATGGAGGAGCTTCGACGCCCATGGCCTTCTGAAATGAACGCAGAGAATCGGTGTGAGTGAGAGAGACAAGCAATCCCATCAATTTAGCGAACAAAACTATGGTGACACAATTTGAGCCACCGGAAGGAGTACTCGCTGGACTAAACCACGCATGCATGTTTCGGTCTTCACCAGCAGACCGTAGTATTCGCTAGCGCTATGTGCGAAACGATGGATTCAGCATTTACTAACCAAAATGTGCCAAATGAGAGTGTGAGATACCCTACAGTCTGACATTCCGATTGCGTTACTGTTGTTGAAATGTGTTAAAATTGTGAAAACGAATTTCGCTCAATGGTTGGAAAAAGCGGTCATCGATTAGTGAGTAAACGGGATGAATTGTACAAGGGCAGCAGCATCCACGCTCAACGTCTATCACAACAGAAACCAGTCTGACGGTTTATTACTCTACTTTGGTGATAAACTAAAATGCGAGGTAATTGGTTATTCAGCTGCAGCTTCTGGCTCCGAAGTGCGAAGTGTGACTGTCCCAATGTGATATCTGCTTGATCGATGTGGTGTACCGCTCTGCTTCATCCACAAACACAGACAGTGAGATAGTGTGTTACACATACTGTATCACTTTCTGTCACAGAAGTTCATGCATTTCCTCATTACGGGGGCCATGTCGATTGCCCGAATCTTGCTAGATCAGTGACCGCAATATAACCGTTTGAGAGCAAAACTTGCACAATTTGTGAAATCCTATCCATGTGACAATTTTGTGAAGGAGTTGAACAGTCTTTTTTTCGACTGAGTGTTAGCTAACGAGGAATTGATGATGAGAAAGATTTCTAACACACAAACGTGTGAATACATGCATACTGTGCATTTTGACCACAGATTTCCAATTGCATTGCCCTATGAGAAGTGAAATCCCTGGGTTAAACTTGACAAGACTTTACAAATCACCTCATGGAAATGATGAACGGCGTGACCAAGATCGAACACCTTGTCAGTGGTTCACAGTCAAACAGAGATGTGCTTTTGTACAGTGATATCGCATGAAAAGCTTAGAAAGGATTTCATTCTAACAACACATGGTGTAACTACTGTATATATATTTAGTGACAACTGCACCAAGTTGGTGCGATAAGACAAATTGATGTACCAAGAAATGCGGATGCGCACGTTTATATTCTATTTCAGACTGTGGTCCAAAAAAGTCAAACCAAAAGTCAAGCGCCAAGATTGGCAGGATGTTTTTCTAAATGAAAACACACAAGGCAGCTAAATTATTGAAAAAATCAATACATTCGAGTGTTCAACGCTCCCGCTAACACCAGACTACAACTGTCTCTATTTCTTCGAAAAAATATCATAATAAACGCTCACCAAAATTGATTTTCCCTAGAAATCAAAGTATCAAACTAGCAGTGTTTGATAAGGAATTCATCTCCGGGAACAGATAGCATCCATCCACCAAACCGTATCAACCTTGTAAGTAACATAGAACAGTCCTTAGGTGAACTATTCCAAAGTATGCTCGACAAAACTGTGCTCCCACAAACGTGGAATAAATGAATAATTTCACCAGCGTACAATGGTGGCTGCCCCGGTGACCCAGCTAACTACCATTTCGTTACGGTCTTCCCCGTATTATCCATAGTTATGAACTCAATTGTTGAAAACAATGAAATAAGTCAGTTTAGAGTATTAAGCTTGGATCGCGGTTCGAGTCCTGACAGGGACAAAAGATACGCACTGGTGACGAGTTTCAAACAGAAAGAAACAGTTGTCCAGTGCTTTTTGTCGGTTATCACAAAACATTTCCATCGCATTTGAATAAACAAGGTTTTATACCCCGGTACCACTTGGGGTATTTTGCAGACGATCGTTTGCCGAGAAAAGTGGACAGAGGCAGTTGATCACGGTGATTCTGCATTTGACGAAGAGGACTACAACATACTACTAACAAAACTACACAGTTATGGAATTCCAGGACCTATACTAGGTTGGATATAAGAATTTCAGAACCTGGAGTCCGAAGGCGAATAGTTGTGTTCGAATGGTTAATATTCGTGATTAAAATGTCATACAAAGATTTTGTTGTTGATGGGGTCACATTTTCACGCTGGGATACAGAGAGAAGAGTAGCGGGGCAATTGCTATGTGCATCTATCCGTGTTCGGGTGGGATTGATTATGACTGGAGGGGTGGTGATGCTGTTGATGATTAATTTTGGAGCCGCAGTAAGTAAACAGCTTGAACCAGTCGCTTTTGTGCACCCAGTTCTGGTGCGAGAAGACGAATGCCTATCGCCGCAACGGTGGCTAGTGTGTGTAAGCGCACTGGTTTAGAGGGGTTGGGGGTGTATGATAGATTACGCTGAAAGCGGATTGTTATCTAACTTGATAGCCTGTATGTATGTATCCGGCAGATGATCAAGAATGGTGTTTCCTACGTTTCCTGTCCCTCCTTGGGAAAAGAGCGACGAAAGCTGAGGACTCACGGACACTTCTGAGGGCACTTTGTGCTGCTTATCAATGGTCAGTCAAACATTACATCGAATTCAACTCGTCAAAAAATGTACAGTCGTATCCTTTATCCATAGGACTCGGTGTTCGTTTTTTCCTGCAATTTCAACAACTCTCATATGCCTTGAGTGAAATGAACTTCGGTGTCATTGTTCCAAACGACTTAGGTTGTTCTTTGAACTGCTCCAGCCCTTTCGTCCATCACTGCAAGATGTGCGAGTAGTTGGGAAATTTTAACTTATACTGTTTCCACAATTGTTATTAGCCTACCTATATTGAACCTCAAATAGAGTAAGCCGTTCAAGTGTGGTTGCAAAAAGATTGGAAGATTTGGAACGTTCACAAAGAATGGCTACCAAAAATAGTCAGTGGACTGCATTCTCAGACTTATGTGGGAAAAGTGGAATCAATCGAATTGGACCGCACACAGTCAACCAGATCAATCCATGTTCACATGGTCAGATGACCGAGTGAAATCGTTCGTTGCGAGGTACCCGGAGAGGGGGGGGGAGACAGACCGTCATCGCACCAATGAGGTGTGTTGCTAACACGAAGTGATTACCGCCTAACGTATGGATGATGTATCTTCAACCTAGCCGCACATCAATCCCACCGAGGACTGGCGCTCGTCTGCATTTGGAAATGGAGCATTATTTTTGACCACATTTGCATTTAGTTAATTTTGAATCCTTGACATTTTTCACGAACAATGTGCGATTTACGTGACGTGTATGAAAAAAAAACCCGTTTCCAACCAAGATAAGCGGTGTTGGTCCGGTGGTAAAGGCCGACAAATGTTCCTCTCAAACGACGTTTGTTTGAATCCCTCATCCTTGGCTGACTTTTCTTGTTAGCTTGGCAGCTATTTGATTGGTCACTTTCAACTTAGTGAAAATTCTATTTTCAATAAACAAGAAGTGAAAATGAAAATAAAATGCACAAAATTGTGTATCCTGTTCCGTGTTGAGTTCCACACGTAAAAGCCCGAACACAAGGCAAATGACAAGCGTTCACCGGATTACTAATTAATAAATTCACTGAATAAAGGCTTTTCAGCAGTTGCGAACACGCTGTGCAGACAGTTCAGGAAGGACAAGGAGTTGTCAACGCGTGAGTTTGTTTTCAATGTGAAAATTCACTTCTTGTCTTGGTTTATTGGGTTTGAGAAGTCTGTACAGTAGTTAGTTCTCCGGATAGGAGCCGTGGCCATGCTCCGAGTAAATACAGAAACGATGAAGATGGCCACTGGTGGTGGTGGTGATGGCAGGGTACAACCTCATGACCTCCAAAGGCAAAGTCAAAGTTTTATTATGGGCATTACTTACAAGCAGATGCTTTTCTTGTCCCATAGAGTGTTAAAACGAGTTGAACTGTTACAGTGATGAACGAACTTCCATATGCTGCATTTGGTTGTTTTGTGTTCTCATGGATGTTGGAATGCAATGTGTGTTAATAATTCGTCAAGTTTCACCTTGAAAAAATCAATCTTCTCGGCACATACAACATGAGCTGGTAGGGAATTCCAGGCAGTGCACACTCTGACGGCAAACGAATGACGTCGGTAGTCCAGTCGAGAGTACCAACTTGAATGGATGTCCCCGTAGATGATCGTTTGATGACAACGTCAGAAGTCAGCGACAAGGGTGGTTTGGGCTGTGTAATATTTGGTACATCAAAATCAAGTTTCCTCGAATCCGACGATACTGAACAGAGTAGAGACCAAACAACTGCATTCTCTCCATGTATGACTCATGATAAAGTCCTTTGACCATCTTCATGCCGAGCCTTTGTGGACGTTCCAAAATCTTATGATCACGTCGTAACCAGGGGTTCCAAGTTTGGATGGCATACTCAATATGCGGCCGGATGTATGCTGACAACAGACGTGAGAATAACGATGGTTCAAAACGACCGAAAACACGTTTAAGTAGACCGACATGTTTGAGTGCGGTTGATGACGCCCTGGCGCAGTTATCAGAACAGCTCAGATCTTCGTGGACTATAACACTCAAGTCCTTCTCTGTTGACACAAGGCAATAGTTCCTTTCCGAGGAAATAAGGAAACCGCTCATGGTGACGCAACGAAATCACCTTGCATTTGGAGACGTTAAATTGGATGTTGTTCTCAATAGACCATTTGCGAGGTGCATTCAGTGTTTCCTGGAGTTCCAGCGAATCCCCAATTTCTGTCACTGTCTTCCAGATTTTGACGTCGTTTGCAAACAATAGTGTTTTTGGTCCTAAGACGTTTGGTATGTCGTTTATGAACAAGAGAAAAAGTCTTGGACCAAGCACAGAACCCTGGCGGATTCCGCGGGAAACGGCGATAGGAGCGGACAGTGAATCGGAGACTCGAACCGACCTAGTCCGTTGTTGGAGAAACGCATCAATCCAATCAAGCACGAGGCCTCTGACAGCAAAATTGTACAGCTTACGAAGCAGTATTTCGTGGTTCACCCGATCGAACGCTTTTGAGAAGTCCAGGTAAACCACATTAACTGGATCGCCTTTATCTACTGCCTTTGTCCATTTATTGCGGGCCAGGAGCAGATTGGTAGTACATGATCTCTCTTGACGGAATCCATGCTGTGGTAGGGAAAGTAGGTCGTATTTCTCCAAGTGTTCCATCAAGAAATCCACCACGATGGACTCCATGACTTTGGATGAAACGGGTACGAGTGTCACCGGGCGGTAGTTGGCAGGATCACTGCTACGGCCGCCTTTGTAAATTGGAGAAATTATGCCCTGTTTCCACGACTGAGGCAGCACGGTTGCGTCAAACATCCTTTGAAACAGAAAAGCTAGCGGCTCAGATATGTAATTCGCTAATGCAATAAGCGGTTGGGGATGTAGGTTGTCNATACTTACGTAGACACAGAAGCTTTGATTTCACTCTGTCGGCATCAAACGTGAGGGTAGTCAGTGGTGGATTTGGAAGAAAGAGTATTAGACGAGGCAACCGCAGTCTCGCGTTGTTAGGTGTGTCCACTACTTGGGCGTATTGGTTTTTCAGCATCTCAGCTGCTTCCTGAGTGTTGCTGGCGACCAACCCCAAGACAGCTGAGTGCGTGTATCCCGTACTTTACCTTCCTCGACATATTGACATGTTTGTATAGAAGTGATGGGTTGGAGATGAACTTCTGTAAGAGCCTTTCTTGGTACCTCAGCTTGTCCTTGGGCACCAACTAGGTACAATGGTTTCGCAGTTGTCGATATTTATTCCAGGTGCTGTCAGTTGNTCGATTGTATTCTCGCCAAGATCGATTGCGCAGAGACATCCACTTCTTAGTGCGCCTACGAATCGGTGAGTCTTGGACCCCTGATTTTCTAACAACCTTAGTAACTGAGGCGATCAGATTTGTAAGTCTGTGTGTAAATGCATGTCAGGTGACCACTGAGTCATCTACGTCCCCAGGAAAGATCCACTGAGTGCAGTGGGCCAAATTCTGAAATCTAGTATAGTCCGTGGCGAGACGTGTATTGTTTTGCGAACTTCTTTCTATCGAAGCGTAGCAGACATATTTGAACAACAATGCTGCATGGTCACTGTGTCCAAAGGGGGGGGGGCGAGACATNCTTGTCAAACCTTGTGGGCTCCTTTACGTGGTTGTACAACGGATGCGAGTCGATTAACTGTTTAAACGGACTTTGGAACGATAGATGGGAGGTCAAAGTTTGATTGAGATGCGGGCAGTTGAAATCATCCACTATTAGAATATGGCTAAATTTTGCAGATAGGACTTGTGACATAGCTCGCACAAGTGTATCGTTTGTTGACTCCGTGGACGAGGGAGAACGAAAAGACAACAACAACAAGACAGTCGTCGTGCTTCAACAGTTTCAGTTTACACCAAATTGTGTCAGGAGCTGAAACAGGAGGATCAACAGCATCGCACTGGAGATCGGTTCGATGGTAAAGTTGTGATTTTGATGGTGCTATCCACTTGACCAACACCGTATCGCCCCCCCCCCACCGTTCTTATCTGTTTGTTTGTTCATCCGTCAGTTAGATTTACTTTTTGTAAGTTTCAGTAGGATATTCAGGAAAATTATTGTTCAATACAATAGGAAGTTTACTTGCGCCTCATTTTAGGTTTGTGAAACCCTGACCATACTGGTTTGTTCAGTTTCTCTTTTGTACGCAAACTTAGCGTTCAGAATGACTGAGTCAGCAGGATTGTTTCAAATGATTACGGACGAACAGAATCACAGATTAAAATTGTCATCGTATCTGAACTATTAGACAGAGTATGAAATATGTATGGTCGAAAGAAACATACCACGGGACTGTCAGCCCATGAGCACAGCTTAATCAAACAACAACAACAAGAAGCTTGACAGTGATTTTGGGACCTATAGGTGACTGATACGTTTGTTATACATGCCTGTGGCCAGATTGATTGATTGATTGATTGATTAATTGATTGATTGATTGATTGATTGATTGATTGATTGATTGATTGATTGATTGATTGATTGGTTGATTGATTGATTGATTGCTTGATTGATTGATTGATTGATTGCTTGATGAACTGATTGGCGGACTGCTCGAATGCCGGCTTCACGGGATTTGGATGTAGTGTGACGTTTGAGCCTGTGTTGACCTGCCTGTCTTCCTTCCTTCCCACGTGGTGTCGTTTTCACTTGCTTCACGGTCTATGAACCGGTCTTTACAATACACGGGTTGCTTAACTAACTGTGTGCTTGTCTTCCGACCCAAAAAGGATAAAAGCAATGAAAACCAATCGCTTACCGTTGGACAGTTTGAAATCTCTGACGACGGGAAATCGCATCAGCACACAAACGCGTTCAAAATCTGTCCGACAACGGGTGAATTCAGCTGGCCAGAGAATGTTTTCGTCTGCTGGTTCACTTGTTCTGTTCGCTTTCCAGTGTTTCACAACCGCTTTGATCACCGTCTCACAGAACCGATCAAAGTCTGGGTTCCGACTGTCTTCCTTGTCCTTCTCGTTTTTGTTGAAATACATTTCAATGAAGCGGTCCATTTGTTTCCCTTTCTTGCAGGGTGTATTTTGTGTTCGTATGAAACCAGTTACTTCACTCCGGTTACTAATTGCAAATAGACGAAAATATGAATGAAGTTACTGGGCAGCAGTGAATCGAACCAATATCTAGCGCATAATTTAAAGCCCTCTCTGTCCCATGGAGGATTTTCACATTTAAATACGGGATTATGATTGGCTAAAAAAGGGGAGTTATAAAAGTATAACAGTTTTATTTTATTCTGTAAGGTTTTTGTAATTTCAGCACTGAGGGGTTTGGAACCTGATGCATGTTACAAGTTTATCAGGGCCCAGTTTGATCCTGTTTTCTACTGGCACACAAACGATGGAACGCGATTAATCATCAAAGTGGGATACAAACTCTGACATGGAATGCGCACGGCTAGTATTGCGGTCAAAAGGTTTGGAGCAGGCTAGATAAACGTCTTAGCCGTATATGACACGGATATTTAAGATTCCATTGTATCGGGTGAAGTTTTACCTCAATGGTTACATATTCTGTATATATGTTCTGCCCGGTACCGTCGAATTCCCCGAGACTTAATTTTGACGTATCAAATACCGCAGAACTCAAACCGTCCATGTAGAGAGCTGCTCATGTTATTAAACAATGTACACTTTAAGGGACACCTTCAATTTACTGATTCCAAAGTGTCGACTGGAATGCCCGCGTTAATCTTTTGTAGTCAGAGTGTGCGGTACTTGGAACACCCTTCCATCTCACGTCGTTTGTACACCAACTGTGGAATCTTTGAATTGCAGACCCGATGAAACCTTGGAACACTTCACATTTGTACACATCTGAAAATTAATGCGAAATCGTGGAAGACTACATCATTTGTTACGAAAATTCACCTCTCCACTAATAAAAAGTTCACTTTGACTTCGACATTATCTCGCTAATCATCTTGTAGAATCCCACAATCCATTTGTGACAACGGATTTGAAATGTGGTCAAAGTACTCCGTGTGCACTGAAAATTTGGCAGAAAACGATCGTGAAGAGCCACATGGATTCAAACTGACCAAATAGACACTTCGAAAAACCGATTGCTGTGTTTTCAAACCACGGGTGACTACTTTGTGTGGTCGATCAGACTGATTAAATTTTCCGAGAATATCTTACTAAACCCTCTTTGCTATAGGCATGTGATATTGGTATCGGTTTCCAACTAGAATGCCTCTTATGCCGTACTAGGTCTTTGCGTTTTCAAATTTGGTAATCCATGTCAGTCACGAAAGATCAGTTCTAGATCTACTGCAACATTATGCGTTCTCCGGGGCGTTCACGAGCTTTTTCGGTTCTGTTCTAGCACGCCAAATTTGGATGTGATCTGTTAACAAAATAATGGTCGATTGACTTTCGTTCTGGACTGACAAACGGATGAAAAACTGTAGTGGACTGGACATTGTTTAGCCCGGGGAACACAATAGACGAGAGAAGAGAGAATGAATGATTTGTTCATTGAGTATCCATTGAAACTGTGTCCTCAAGTGTCATTGATTGCCCATTTCAATAGATCATTCTATGTTAAAGTGACAACAACATGCATTTTCGATTCTGTTGAGTGGATATGCAGTGAACGACTATTAGTCGTGAATAATTTGAGTTGCAAGACAACCGTAAAAGTGGATTGGTAGAACCGAATGATGTACTTTAATGAAGCACGGATATCCAGATGAAAGACAGTTAACCACGTCCTAATGATCGTACTCTCTCCTCATATTTGGGGTAATGCAATCTCTTGATCATCTTTGTGGGCACTCAAGCATCTTTCGATCACGTTACAACCATGGGCTCCAAGCTTGGATGGCGTACTCTGTGTACGGCCAAATGCAGACC
>UZAN01046348.1:0-29402 GCA_900618425.1 Echinostoma caproni
TGTTTAGTTATGTCAACATAGATTGAAAATATTGATTTTTTGTTTCCGTTCAGAATCAGTAAATAACAACCGGTCAATGTCACTCACAAGCGTTCAACAGTAGCAGGTGATGAGGAATAACATGACAAATGATGCATAATAAGTCAGCATTGCTGTGTCACAATAACGAATAATGTAACCAAGTATACCTTGCATGATGAAGTTGTTCACCGGTGACCAGTATGAATGCGAGACTTGGAAATAGTGATGTGATTTTGAGACAGCTTCGACAGTTTTCAAACATGTCTTACTGGATAATGAAGATTTGTTGTCTGCTGAAATGCAATCACCGTTGTGGTATCTTTTCCGTTTTTCAATTTAATGCTTCCTGTGCGCTTTTGGATTCATCAGATATTCGATAAAACAAACTGTAAATCACAGTATTTCGGTAATCCATTCATGGTAATTTGATTGACCAGTGGTATTTGTAGGACCATTAGAGATACGTTCTCAGCTCAAGTTTCCTTGATGCATTGGGGAACGAAGCAGTTTGTCTTCAGATTCCGTGAGGGGGTAGAAAAGGACCTAACTAGGTGGTCCGCTTGCACACCAATACAAGCAGCTAGAAAAACAAGCACACATGCAGTATGCCAAATCATGATTTGATATGAAAATTGCCAGATCATTTCGATCAGATGGCTTTCATTTGAAAACGTATTCTCTTTCTCGATCAATTTGAAGTCAGTGCAAGCGAGTATTCATCCTAGAGCTTTCAAATATTTGTAAATGATATCGAAGTTTATCTGTATTTTTTTGTCATATCACATCATCCAACTGAAAACAGCTGGGTAAGATAAGTTAGTTATTCCACCGGAAGCTCGGTAGCTGTATACAGGATATTTGAGTGAGGCGAGGTGGAACCAAACCTTCGTCTTTTCATATGCTAATTTCATTTTTATGTGTCAATACTTTATTTGTTAATCGATCAAACGGGAATCAGAATACCCACACACAGATAAGCAACTTGTTGTTGTTGTTAGGATGATGACTAACGTTTTGGATTTCTATAAAAAAACTTGGTTGTATTTGTGCGTGGGTGTGTGTGTGTGTGCTGATATCCACTGGTTAGGGCAGCTCATCTAGCAGTGGTCAGGAAACAGCATTCACTAAATTACTTTGTCTTAGTTGCTGAAAAAGGATCAGTCTCATATCCTCGTAAACAGGTGATTTATTTTTCTTTTCAAATGGCGCGGTATTTGTCCTACATGAAAACAACTGGGACGCAATTTTATCACAGAGGTGTTTTGCGGTGAAACCTATAACTGCAATTCACCTCTACAATGCCTCATGCATTCATTCCCTGGTTGAACACGGAATGAACTTTGCATAAACGAGATTTTGTTAGCATGTTAGAAATGCGTTAGTCATTGAAATGATACACTTTTTTATTTTCCCCAGAAATGCTATGATAACATCTTTACAATAAAATTGACATCCCAACTGTCCTGTAAAATATATAGAGAGGGAGGTATTGATCAAGATCGATCTACACGTTTAATTTTATATGACATTTGTTCCTCCCAGCGCTTCGTGTTTCGAGCCTCATTCACCGCATTGATTATTTTATTGTCTCACATCAAATGTAACATATCTGTACTAATATCCACCTATAATTTTGCTTCTATTAGTCGAATGACAATAAAATATACCACTTCCCGAGTTGGCGAGGATTGGCGATGCTTTCTTTCAGCCATGAGCAAAATACCTTGGAATTGTAGTCTATGTGCATCTGACGCCATTGGTTTTGCAGCGTGTAATTCTTCTGTTTCATGGGATTAGGTTTTACGGTATTAGACACAATTCGGTGATAAGTTAAATACACTGTATTTGCCAGATTAGAAATGAAACCATTCGTGTAGAAAAATTGCACAATTTTTTAAACAGTGAACCACCTTCCCAATAAATCTATTTCGCCATCCATACAATCAAAACACGCATTGAATTTTCAGTAGCAAACGTTTTCCCGCATTGCGCATAATTAATCTTAAACTGGAAGGGTATTTGGTCATCTGTCTAACGATCATGTCACGTGATGAAACACCTGATTTCATGACAACTTTCGCGGTTCTCCCCCGATAATGAAGAAGATATTCCATGTATTGAACTAAAAGACGAAAGGCAGCTTTGTAATACTGCAATTATTTTTTCAAGATTTCTAATGTCAGTTGTAATCACGGTGACAAAACAGGAAATTAGCTTCCACCGAGGGAAATAAATCAAAAAGACTACTTTCGCTGATTAAATCATTCGATA
Organism: Echinostoma caproni; assembly: GCA_900618425.1. Classification (NCBI taxonomy): domain Eukaryota; kingdom Metazoa; phylum Platyhelminthes; class Trematoda; order Plagiorchiida; family Echinostomatidae; genus Echinostoma; species Echinostoma caproni. The sequence continues at coordinate 2,293 of UZAN01046348.1, forward strand.
TCATAATCGGTGTGTTAACTTGCTGAGGGAAGTAAACTGCATTGACAATTACGGAAGTGAGAGATGGAGAAAGTAACAGTGTTCGCATATTCTCTAAGTCAATTTCCTTTGGGTGTTATTGCCTGGATGCTCGATATATATGTCGATTACAAAAGAATTCCACAAACTAACAAGTTATTGTTAAGACAACAGCGAACAGTGATTCGATCGGATTAGAGTACCTTTTGTGACAACTAAGAGGTAATCTCAGACATTCGTTTGTTCACAGCAATCCAGTCGTAAAGTTGAACCACGGCGACTGATGGGTTGTTTATAGTTTGATGTTATTTTCACATTCTTGCAAAAAAGATGTTTTATTAGGGCAATTATCAAACTAAATATCAGTGGATTTCATAGCAAATGAACATTACCTGTCTCAGGTTTATTTTGACAAAACGCACTTTTGTTACCTCCAGACTGATTAACAGTGGACTTTGTTCCATTGAATGATGTTTCGTATCCGTGACCACCATCTGTACAACACTTGCAAGTGCGCTGACCAGTTAACCCAGTTTCCACCGTATACACGTTATTCAATTCTATCCAGAGGTTGAGTCATTTCTCGTACGATTAATGTGCCCTTCAGCCCTCAGGAAAATGCGACAATCAATTGCATGTGTGTATTGATAGACGCAATCGACATTCAAGAGTTTCAAAACTACGCAACTAATGGACTTGGAGCTTAACAAGCAATCGAACAGTGTGATCATAACTCTCTCGACGTCATTGATAAGATCATCTTCTGACGTGTCTTCCGTTGTCCGTTGTAATGCGTACCCTTTCCCGACACACAGGAGTCACATATCGAAGCACATCATAATTGTCAGCGCTCCAATCAACATACACTTGATCGGTTTCTCTACGACATTGCTGCACTAGCAAATGTGAAGTGGTGACTCGTCGGGCACTGACGAGAATCATCTAAACATTCAAGCCTATCAAGAGACTAGAAAGGAAGCCACTTCCGTTGTCAGGGTTGGTTTGGTCCCGTGTTTTGGACACACTGTGGGAATTGTGTTTGGCCCATGAGGCCACTGTTAAACTGAATGGATTAGGGTAATCCAAGGTCATCAATCGAGAAAACATTTCATGCCAGGTGAACACATCGTTGATTCATGTATTTCTTTCAAGCCCTTATTAAGTTGAATGAACCCGAAGCTATTGACATTTAGCGAGGCGATGCTAATGAAGTTACGTCGGATTGACAACACGTTCCACTCGTCGAAAACCACATTGACATTCACGTTCAAAAGTGCAGTAGTTACACCAAAACTTTGCAAAAACCTTGAACAATTTGATGATGAGGTTAATGACTCTGCAGTCTGTGTAGATGATTTCATTGCTCTTTTGGGTCGTGAGAGAAGATTAAATTAGTCGATGCATTGAAAATCGCGACATAATGGTTTGGTCAATAGATTCAATGGAGTTGGAAAACAAACTTATATTTGGGATTTTTCTCCCTTTTTCCCGCATGACGTGGGCGATATCTTCCGTATAGGAGAGGCTGAGGGCTGCATATTTCCCGAAGAGCAGTGCAACAATCAGAAAACCTTCAACCTCTACAATAGCGTCTGCTATTTTTATGCTCACTGTAAACTGAGGCCATACGGTTTTTATGTGCTGCAAGGGTGGAAAAGTCAATGGATGTATTTGTATTGAATCAAATTCGGCTGGCTATGGTAGGCTGTTGACAGAGAACGTTGACACTCCCAATCTGGCATTCGTTAATCACTAGTCGAGCAGTTTTCTTGCTTGCCCATCACACAGTACTGTGAAATGCCCAACGGTGATGTGTTAAAACCTCTGAATATTTATAATGCTTCCCGTTCTTCAGTCCCAGAGTGTTTACTGCCGGCACTTTTAAGTATCCAGTAATTTCCCGAGCAGACACATTTTCCTCCATTGGCGAGTAAACCGCTCCGCATCTTTACCATGCCAGCTTATTGAAGGTTATTCACAGTCATACACATTTTGATAGCATACAAATCATTCGTCTTCCTCAACCGTTTTCGTCCCACAAACTTCATATACTCTGCCATTGCACTGTCTGAAAATTCTATCTGTAGATTACATTCCGCAGTCTGTGAAGAATCCCCAGTGATTCATCATAGTTTGTGTACAAGCTCAACAAATTCACTTTTCCATGAAGTATTTAACTTTCTCATTTTATCACTACGCCTTGAAATGAATCATTTAACTCTTTTCGGAGGCATTTTCCTTGATTGCTGTAAACTTTCTGACCCAAGTTCTTGATCAAAACCATTGCAAAACTGGAATACTTTGAATTTCCTAAGCATTGTTTAGCAATATAATCCAACGATTTCACTGATAGAGCTCAAACTACCGGACCTGCGAACGCCTCATAAAAAGCCTTTTTTTAACAATTCAAGAGTGCTTCAATGTGTTCTACTCTCTTCATAATTATTTGTGTTTCTTCTGAACTCAGATAAAACATGTCATTTGTGTTTTTCCTGTTCCTCATAACAAAGATTTTTCACCGAAAATGATTTTCAAATTCATTTTTGCTCCTTCCAGTTAGGCTATCGGCTTATGCAGCTATTCACGCACTCCTTCCTTCACAGATCGCCATGGGAGCAATCCAAACAATGTTTCTGGGGTGAATTCTGTCAAATATTTTAGTGAATCTACGGATCACTATCTTTGCTGCTCAACTCACATCCACTCAAACTGCGGAACCCATTATTTCATTCCAAAAGCTAAGGTGGTTTCACAAGCCCCAATCAGTCAGTAATTCATACTGCTGTTTATCAGCCTGTTACTGTCATCTCACCCCGTTGTTCTCCGGTTATGTTCTGTGGCTCATACGATTTTCAAGCCTTATGCTCTGTCTTAATATTTGTTAGTCGCAAAATGAAGTGACGATAATAGGGTAAATGCGAATTAACCTTGAGGTCGGAGTTACTTCGCCGATCTCTGTGAGTCATGTATTCGCAATGTGTGTTCGTCGTGACGGTGGACGTGTATGTTTTTTTTTAAATGAAGTGTAAGCTTCATAGCTCACGAACGTTGCGCAAATCGAATCAGCCCTAATATCTCACACTCATCTTTTTTATCACACAAGTTGTGTGATGAATAGCAGATGGGGTGAACACTATATTCATGAAGACCTGCTTTGCAGTGATGAAAATCGATAATCTTAGTTCTAGGAGAGATTGGTGAACTAAGAACCCGATAGGTTAGGCTTGGTATTGAACCGGACGAAAGCAAAACTGTCTACCAACAAAGTTGAATGGCGGTGGCGGGGCTGAAATCCCGGACCGTAGGGTCCAAAGCACACCAGTGACAGCGACCAAGCCACTGCGCCATCAGTACGCAGCGGTCTGAAACGTTTTCAAAGATCGATTGGCTTTGATCAAGATATTCTGTTTGTTTTATTTGAAGGCTACCCTTGTGATAGATGAACACAGAACTATTCATTGAAAATGCACATCTAAATGTACAGGATTATTAATCAGTGTAGACGCGATATATCTTATAAAAGCTTGAATATTGCATAAAAATATAGAGATTAGAAGCAGTCAGTTTACTCGGTGAGGGGAGATTGATGGTTATTCTTGGCGACCAGCAGAATAAAAAATATCAACGTAAAAAGTAGTTTGTACAATCAATGTTACGTCACATTGGGGAACTTGATTCATGAATCTCAAGATTTGGCTATGGAGGTCTTCTTTTATTTCCAAATCACACTGCAGAAGGCAATAACGGTTGTATTGAATGGAGTACCTCAAGCAATTCAGCTATTATCCTCGGTATCTTATTGTATTTTATTGAAGCTATAAAGAGTTATATATCAGCTTTCAACCAATATTAGACATCCGTCGCAATCCGAGCAATCATGGGAGGGGGCGAGTTGGAAATCAAACGTGCAGAAAGGGGAATTAACTACTAAATGCAATAGAAAGCTCAGAAACACCTTTCTCATCGATCACTATCAAGGTTAGGTAGGTTACGACTTGTTTTCCCTGTGCAGATATCCGGGATGAGATAAGTTTTTATTTAAGTTCGGTGCAGCGATGGGATTTGCATACACATAGGTCAATATGTAATGGATGGGTGCAATCAGATAGAACAGTATCAGCATGCATCTATATCAACAATAAGCATAATGTTAATCAGAGCAAACAGGGAAACTTGGGACATAGGGCTAATAGCTAAGAAGCAACGTCTCAGCAACTTGAAATCGGCTTTCAGAAAACCAGAATTATTTCTGGTTTTCTGAAACACATGGGAGCAGTAAAGGAGTACAAGGAGAACACTTTTGAAAAAAGCTTCTGTCACCGACAAACAAGAACATAAGTGGAGCAGTTTTCTTAATTGAGAGGAGACCAATTCCAGTTTACAAGGAAACTTTTGAGTGTATACAGACCAGCGAAGGTTCCTTTCACGTGTGACACCTAAGCACTTCACGAGGCTGACCCTACTCATCGGCTTTCCATGAGCATTGTGTACCCAGCTGCTGATTGCAATTTACATTCCATAAAACCCATATCTGATTCACATGGATATCTTTCGTAGGAGGCTAGATCTGTATAAAGTAAGTGGATACGCGGGTTGCTACAGTTAGATTCTGTATATCTCAGATAAATAGGCTTTAGCGATTCCGTTGCTTCGGAGTCTACAAATTGTGGTTCATTGGTATTTTGCGAACTGAGGAAGTATCATTTATATGAGGTTCGTAGATCTTGTGCAGTTCAGGAACAGTTTGATTCAAGCTAATATCTGCCCACATATGTCGTGTCTGTTGAGAAAACAAACACATATCTCTCTATGTAAGATAGAGTTTTACAACCGATAACCATGCACGTAAAAGCACCATTTTTCGTTGTTGTCTTTCTTGTGCTCATTCGGAGCACAAGGAAGATTGAAAAATGTTGAGGGTGGAGTCATAAAGAATGGAGCTGCAATAATAGCCAGTGAATGCCTGAGCTCCACTGGTTGTGACACAGCCGAATCAGCGAATTCTGAACGTGGAAAAGACAGATCCGTTTTTCTTGTTATTCTCACCAAATCAACCGTGAAAATCCGTGGTTGGTCTGCTTGTCTCTCCAATGGTTTTATCCGTTATGTTGGAAAAAAGCTTTTGTTAACTAGGGAGTTAGTCAACATTGCAGTAGTACCACTAGACCAAAACGTGTACATTCTCGCATAGAACGTCTACAAACATATGACAATTGTATTTCCAAAATGCTGTCAAACTTTCAAAAGCCCCATTGACATAATCCACAGGCACAAGGTTCGCTGATTTATTTGCACGTACCTCTTCCAATTGTAATTCTACTTTGCCATATCTTGCGCGTTTACTTATTGACAGAGAGAAAGATTCCACAGAATGGCTCAATTGCCGATTTCATTCAGAAACATAATATCTACTGCTTAAGTTTCATTGTATAGCATTTTATATAAGTAAGTTCACAAATATGCTGGAAAATGCTGAGCATTTACACTTCCAAGTGCATAAAGCTACTGTTGACTGCCTGCAATAATTTCTCACACGTTCCATTTTGTATTGTGTTAACCCGAAGAGAAGAACCGAAAAATAGAGCCCTCTTTGTCATTTTCAGGCTTCTTTGAGAGAATAATGGGTACATTTTGTAATCAGTTAGTTTATGTAACCTCCGTTTATCATGATCCCGCGGTTCTCATCCAGGGAGCCTAGCGTGACATCATAGTACCGCGTCTCTTGCTAAGGGTTTTTCCCACGCTTATGGCAGGTCTTTGTCTGACCGCGGCTGATATGGTTTCATCCAACGCTTGCCTCATCAGAAACCTAGCGTCATGAAAGCCTACTTAGTGACATGCGCAATGCATCAGACCGTGTATATTGGTTGATTGGCTCTACATCCTTAGATACTTCTACAACATGGGAAGTTGCTACCATCCAGCTGCAATAATTTGTTAACACTGTATCCTTTTCTCTTTATTGTCTGTAGTCCCATTGCTCATTCTATATGCCGCAATCTAAACTTCAATCTAGGAGAAATACAAATAGAAGAGTAGGTGAATAGTTGTATAATCTACACTAACGGAAAGCGTTTAATCTGAATGAGAAAGTAACTTCAACTTAAATGGACTCGATGTTTCAATATATTGCCCATGTGACATGCGTGGCTGATCAAATACAGGTATAATCGAAACTGAAGCAACAGGTCCCTGTGAAACACTTGTCGGTTCGTATGGGCAACAGCATTTATAATGAGGTACTTTTTTTCAAAACTAATAATAAACAAGTTTTGGAGAGTCTTTATATCCGTGGTTATACATTAGATAAAATAATGCCTCATTACAAATAAGGGAAATGGCAAGGGTTGACGGAAATAATTTGGGATAATTCTTGAGTCATTGTTATTAGAAAGTATTGCGTTGTCATACTTGATACAGTTTGCGATTCTTATGTTCAGATCAAGGTCAAGGTCAGGCACGTTTAATTGACAATCATGCAACCCAGAAGCTACGTACATCAAAGTAGACAAGATATAAATTATTGTCCATATCTAAAGCAAAAATATGGGTGATAAATATAATGAAACTCCCTTTGATCATAAAGAAAATATTTTAGTGCATCACAATCGGCTAGTACTATACACAATAGCAATATTGTCATAACAGTTCACGCTCTTATTGATTAATTCAAACAGATTTGTGAACGCACATGAGATCCAATACTTCCATGAGCGTATTTGTTAGTTCCTCATTTCGTTCATTATAAAATACCGGTAACTATTCGATATTATCTACACAATGCTTTATTCTACAACAGAAATCGAGTAGTTTCACCCTCAGAAGATGTGTACAACCGTAAGGCTGATTCCAGTAAAACGTTCCATAAACCACAGAATGAAGTATCACTAAGGAGGTAGAATTGATTTGTCAATGAAGATTATTCCCAGAAGACGTGTTTGAGTTTCTCAGTGAAACGATCAATACACACCAGTTTAAACAGAAAAGCAGTACCGCGATTCAGTGGTTTAGTCGCGTATTGCATCAGATAGGGGAAATTATGGAACAAAATGATGATGATTCTACTGGTATTTTTGTGAAGCGGGAACATCAATATTACTGGTCAAACCGTAGCAGTATCTAGTCCTTTGGTCACTGCATGACTTGTACTTTTCTACATTTCAAACACTGCATCTAAAACAAACGAGCTGTGCTAACAGATAGGTTCCTGTTACGATGTAGGAATAATTTATGGTTTTGTGTGATGCTTGGAATAGCAATTGTAACCTAAATTAGCGCTCGTGTGGCTCCCTAACGAACTCGTTATGCACAAAGCCTACACACATGTAATGATAGTAGTAGTGGTAGTAGTAGTAGTAGTAGTAGTAGTAGTAGTAGTAGTAGTAATAGTAGTAGTAGTAGTGGTAGTAGTAGTAATAATACGCACTGAACTTGGAACACGGACCACGTAATACGGATCAAGGAACACAAATCACGGACCAGCTATCATGGACTGAATCACGGAAGCACTGGACCATAATGGCACTAACAAGCAATGTTCCACCTAACTGAGACGTGAGAGAAAGGCCACATGAATGGTAGTTCATATATTGGAAGAACTGAGGGCGATTAAATAGGTGCAAAAGAAGATCATTAGTTATCCAATGCTTCCACCAATGCACTGTTTCGGATTGGCTGGCACGATTTACTTATGGTGTTAATTCAAAAGCAGTGACTGGCACGTACGTCATTGGCATCATCTTTGAAATTTGATTGATCGCAAGTGTCCAAAAACTGTAACACGCCGCTCCAGAGTAGGCGTCATCTCGTAGGTCTGGATCACCACAACACAGTGGTAAGAGATTGAGAGTATGGAGCTTGGATTAGCCCATTTGATTGTTCAGAGGCATCAGACACGGCTCGGTTGTACGGAGTATTTATGGTAATAGTCACCAGTGAAATTTATTTATTCAATCAGAGAAACGTTCGGGATTATCAACGGGAATTTTAAAGGCCGGTTGTCACACAACTTCAAGTAGTCAAGTAAATACAAATAGGCTGCACTGTTTGTTAGATGATGTAATCGGAGTGCAACAAATCAATTGTCTGTCAGGGTTCAACCCATTTGCTACCTCCTCCTGTACGCATCATACAGTTTATAATGCCACTAGTTATTGGGTGCACTCATTTAGCAAATAAAGCATGTGGGAACCCAGACGTTATGTGCGATGCATTTAGTAAACATTTATCAAACATGAAGCGTAACCTCACGCTATGTGGATTAACCAGGCAGTCATCCACCCACATCATTCCTGAAATGAACAAAAATCGATACCGTGCATAATTTAGCGCTTTCGTCTTTTCCTCAGTGCTCGCATGAATCGGTTGTGAGAGAAAAATAGAACCTGGTAAGATACACCGTCTTCTGCGTAAAAACATGCTTCACTTATTTTTCAGTTTCCCGGAATTAGGTGGATTTTTCCGTGAGAGTTCCACGTTCTACGTTCCTCCTTTTTTCTGATTTTCATTCTGAACAGCTATTGATCGGACGTGTTCAGCACACTGATTTTCATTACATTACGCTTATTAAACACGCTACCGATCTCAAGACTAATTTTCATGTTTCTTAGGCCATAATCACATCATATAATTGATGTATGTTATAAAGTATANCGGTAGACTACCCTCCATGTTGCACAAGTGTTTTGCGTTCGTTATATACCGTCTTAAGAACTGGTAAAGTGTTTTTGATAATCATAGTTTATTCACCAAGCACTACAATAATGTTTTTAATTTGTGCAGCTGTTTTATTTTCTTAGGTGATAAGGAACAGTTCATATATCCATATATATTTCTTTCTCCTGTGAGCAAATGAGCCGGTTTATTGGATGTCACGAATTGCAGCTGGGCTGAAGGAGATGGTACTGCAGTATGGCACCAGTAGTGTCGGTGTTCATACCAAAAGGACCATTGATTTCACACCGCGGAGTAACAATGTATTGAACCCCAAGTCCACCTACATGTGTCCACTTCTTGGTATCGCATAGCAACCTTTGTATTAACCGTAGCTCCCTTGTGAAACAATAAAATAAATCAGGTATTCAATAAAAAAGTGAAATAGTAAGAATTATAGGCTCGGCGAGGTTTGAAGTTTGTGTTGATAGTACTTATCCAGATTTGCGATGAATTTCAACCACGACAGCTTGAAGCCGTACATGATGCTTGACGAGACAGATGTTGAAGCGTTCGGTTGATCCGTTTAACTGGACATGAAAAAAAAACATTGAAGACAGGGACATGGTATGTCGCGTTTGGATAGGGTGTATTTTTATCTCATATTTCTGTGTATCGCTTCTCTCTCTCTATATATATATATATATATCCTCAGTTGCTCATCAAAGGGTAGAGTGTTTCAGTTTTCTGACACCCGCATATCGAAGAGTTCAGATTTCGCTATTATATGCAGTCAATGAGTGAATGGTGATTTGGGAGAGTTCAAGTTCTGATCAATGATTTATTTCACTATAGGTCCCGGGACTTCTGAGAAGCCTTTGGACGACTGACACGAAAATATTGTATTTGCTTGATCTATGAATGTAATAGCTAATCCTGAATGCACTGACAACATTAGGCGTTTGGCGTTTTCAATCACTGAAGCTGTCGATCGACCTTAATTTTCTTCGATGGATGTATCGGGCATTTCCACGGATATCCGGTTCAATGGTCTAAACAGAACTCCGGATTCGGCCGAATATCAGCATAAGCTTATAACTATTACACCGGTCTACCGGGCGGTTGAACAAAATGGGAGAAAGTGAGAAAGCCTACTATTCTTTGCCGTACTCTGAAGGTGAATTTTTGAAGGTTCATAGCGCAACGCATTGAGCTGCTTACTTTAATGTGTGCTCCATTTTCCCTGACGGTCACCCAGACCGTGTATTCCCAGCTGCTCAAATAAAACTCTTGGCTTCCAGTAGTGGAATTAAAACCAGTTCACCCGTATTTGCGGGACGCACACATAGGCGCAACAAACCGTTAGCTCACACAACGGATGGCCGAACATATTCCAACGTGGTTGCTGAAATCGATGACGCAACCCATAACTGATGTTTGAGTAATCATAAGAAATCCAGGATTAACTATTGCAAAACATCTCATGATAACAAGACACAATTGGTTCCAATTTTTATTTCAAATCACTGTTACTTGATTAGTCAAGTGCTACTCATTCCGTTACATCACCCAACCTTAAGCGCACAATGAATGTTCGTAATTACTGTGGATTCAATCTTCTAGTTTAATATATATGGTAGTCTTTGTTTGCTTGTATACGTTTGTTCATCATTATTAATCGACCCAACGTGCCTGTTGGTTTTCGGTCATCGAGTAAGAAGATTAATAAAATCGTGCTACATTTGTCTTCCTTCTGTATTGATGGAATGATTCAAGAGGGGACTCAGTGCTTCGCATACTTATGGATGGCGTAAATTGCTATATCACCCTCCGTGAGAACATCAAGAATGATCGACATAACCCAATTGATGAGTAATACCTAAATGCCTCAGATCAATGTGACAAATTCGTGGTGGAAGATCCGTTTTTGAATTGAAACTTCTACCATAAATGCCTTTTCCCGTGACTGTGTATGGTTGCATTCAACAAGCAGTGACTTATGCAATTTGAGACACACTTTTATTATTTTGTTTTGTATTATACTGTATTGTAATGTATTGTAAGCGTAAAATAAATGTCTTTCTACTTTCTCTTTTTATTTATTCAATATACGAATGTACAGTCAACATTCAGGAAGGGGGGCCGCAGCCATACAAAGGCTGCCTGAAAAGAAGGGCGGCGGTTGAGGTGTTCGAACCCGGGAATCCCAGGTCATAAGTTGGTGACCTAACCACTTGGCCACCACCGCCCAAAGAAAGGGATGGTCCGAAGACCTCCCCACTGGCAAAACGTACGCACCAGAGCGAGCCCGATTAGAGATCGTCGCAGGCTTCAACCCACCTGAGTGTAAGGGCAAACCTCCACCTGGGGCCAGGGCGTCTGTGATCACCCTGATCTCGGCGCCAAGACTACATTAAAAAAATGTATACAACGGAGGAAAACCAGTTAATTCTCGTGACTTTTAGAGAGGTCAGCGGTAAATGGTCTCTGTTCCGTGTCCATGTGAGTACTGTAGAGAGACGATACACGTTTAAGCGCCAGATAACACAAAGACGGTGCCAGAACGAAAAAACGCATTAATTACAAATAACATTAGGGGAATACGTAGATTGGCATTTGTAGAACAAATGTAACATTTGGCACATGTCCACAGAATTCCCACAAGCACATGATAATTACTGGAGCGGCCCGAAAGTGGACACTATAAAGTTACAAAGTATTATCTTCAATTCGCCTTTGAATCCTGTGGGTATCCAATAACTATTTGTTGGTTCATGCAAACTGCTCATAAGAATGAGTAGTNGTACATTTCATGTGTAGTGTCAGTAGGAATGCTATATGCAAGTGGTTTCCTTTGCATTTGAATGACATTCACTCGAAATGGTTGTCAACCACTCGACCGCAAATAAATTGAAGAAACACGATTATTGAGGGTCAATCCAGGTCGAAGCAGCTGAAAGTCTTCCTGTAACCGATCGGAAAATTTGCACCACGTGAACTATAAAGTAAAGCGCGTGAGATGACCTTTTTTCCAGAGACAATCGGGATAATCGACATGGAAACAAAGTGACAATATGTTGAATACGAGAAGTCCACTGAGCATAACCATGGATTAAAAATACCACACAAAAGCCCCCCATGATAACAATTGAGAGATAGTCGGTACCGATTCCGATGATGAAAGGAAAACGCTATCGTGCACGGGCAAACAATAGTAGCGTAAAGTTGTTGAATGTTGTCTAAGTAATCAGAAAATTGCGAGATATCTAAATGGTGGGGTAACTGTCTGACATAGAACCACTTTGGATGGTATCTGGAAAGGAAATTTGGGTTAAGAGTAAATAACGCGTTAATATTTGAAGGAAATGAGCATATTAATAGAAGCCTTTCCGAGGTCTTCACTACTGCTCCCGGCTGATTCTGACCTAGCCTGATGCACTGAGTTCTCCCAGAGAAGTAATCAGTGAGTCCAATCAATAGCCACTTGCGATAACCGGAAGATCCCAGTTTCCGAGAAGGGATGGCGTAGAAAATAGAATCAAAACAAACATGAAATCATGAATTAACCAACCGACAGATTTTTCAGATTCGTTAAAATACCTGATAATTTTGTGCATTGGAGAAGGGATCTCATTAGCCGAATATGTGCTGGTGAGTAGACAAAATGAAGAAGCATATAAGAGATCAAGAGAGGACGGGGGTCGGGTGACGAAGACATTTTCTACAAGATTCGTATCAACAGAAGTGAAAGTGATACCAAATAAGAGTTCGGTTAAACAGGTGAACTTATAGAGAGGTTGGCAATTGAGAATAACTGTTACCGGTCCCTAACAGATTGGAACTCAACAGATGGTAAAGGAGGTGCTTGTAAATGCTGCTAATATTTCAATAGGTAAATTGGCTCTATATTGCAAACGTGCAGACGAAATAACATGGTAATCGACACTTCATGTGATTTTCGTAGTAAGCAAAATTTTTAAACTGTCTTGCAACAAAATACTCTTTACTTGAATGTCATTCTCCACATGAAATGGCCTGATCACATAGTCGATAGGCGGCTAAATACAGTGTTAACACTGTCCGAATGGAGGACACAATCCGGAGTCTTGACTTCGGGGCTACAAAGCAATTTAATAGTTGGCCACATTCGTTTGCCGCAGAAGCTGAGTGGCATGCGACACACAGTTAGACGACGGAAATCAGCTTGATCAAGTTGGAATAATACTTGATAGCGGCGAAGTCTTTAGACCTAAGTAATCGCTCCTTCTGCCTTTTGAACGCTTTAAGCAGTAAAGATACTATTCTGGCGTTAAAGTCTAAACGATTTTCCAAAAGGTGGTATTGTTTAAAGCTGTTATTGACTATATCAGTGAGTAAGCCGATTGCGTTAAGTAACTAAGGTCAAGGGATATCCCTAAAGACATCATGTTAATGCAACGCTCAAGAAAAAAATTTGAATCGAGGTAGAAGGTGAATGGTTCCTTAGCTGATGCTAGTAAGTGTATTGTGAACAGGACTGAAGTGCATTGTGTCGGTCTAACAAGAATCAAAGCGTGATCACTAGTGGACGCAACCGCTGTGAATTTTAAAGCAAACGCTTCGGTTGGTTTTAAATCTTTTATTCTAAACATAAATCATATCTTGTGGGGAATATGGAAACATCAGTTAAGTCAAACTGATAGTGAGATTTGTGGACGCGTAATTAAAATGATCAGCAACGATTTTACGTCTGTCGCCCAACAAAGCAACAATAGATGGTATTATTTATTAAAAAATGGATGGAACATGAGACTAGCTGTAAAATGGAGCTATCGAAATATCACTGACGATATTGCTTCAGTATCACGAAAATGTATAGATACACAGTGAACAGTAAAACGGTCGATACTATCCACGAAATAATTAAAATGAACCATGAACTTGCCACTTCAAGAGGCGTTGATGAAGGTACTCACTCCATCCCATTTTTTCTTCTTACAGTGCTTCCTGTCCTTACGGTAGCATTTAAAATCACTGATTCCCCTACTGAGTCCTCGAGATTTCGGTCGACCTAGTACACGTGTCATAATGGGTGCTTACATTTACGGTCCACATTTTCTCTCTCATCGTTGTGGAAAGTATCTTGATGTCCGAGCTGACCAATGAGAAGAGCTATCTCGGATGGGATGGCCTCAATAAGAGTTCACTACCGTCCACCACACATGAATTTTACATTCGAATCGGAAGCCCTCAATGAGCCAATAGAAACATAGGGTACAGTATTGCGTGTATCTTGCTGTTATTCGATTAACCGTCAATTAGACTTTCCAGAGGTCATCAGACAATGGTCATCATTAACCGAAGAATTCCCAGAGGGAGAAACTGTAGCGTAGCCAATAGAAAAGACTGTTCATTCACAAAATCTGTTTCCGTAGACCACTAAAACGTTCTGCCATAAATTTATAGTTGTAGTACAAAACCACATTAGGTTTTATTCGCCAACGGTCTTCCGGTCTATAGTGGAATCACCAACAATCTCAAAAACAGGATTACTCACCAAGGAAAATGCTATGGAAGACCATGGATTCACATTTTGTCGGAGAGTATCGGATAATGAGGATAGATAAACAGACAGGACGGCAATTAGAGAGATTATTTTGTGCACGAATACACGTGTCCTGCATGCCTTAGTTACTCTCTGTTTCGACGTCTGCGTTTCGATTGAAGACAAGAAGTGCGATCGCATTGAGGTCCTGTACAACTGAGCGGCAGTCTGCTTATCGTTATAATACCGTAATACAAATATTTCCGGGAACGCTACTAGGAAATCCTGTTCATCCAACGGACGATGGTAACTCCCAAAGTTCAATAACCATTCATATTGTACCCTTCTCATAGACCACAATTTTCTGAACATGCGGCCGATGCTATCAAGGTGTCAAGAGCCAAGGAGTATGATATAGACCCCTTCAGGGAACAAAGAATCGTGTAATGTCCTGCAGTTGTTCTTTGTATGCCCTCTTAAAATCGGGCTCCGCCCCATGCATGCGGGTTTTGAAATGAAATGACGAAGCTGTTAAACGAATTTGCACACAAAACCATCATGAACTTGGAGTTAATAGTAACAGCTCCATCGTGGAAGAACCATGGATAATCAGATGATGGTATAAATCCGTCTGGCTGATAAACCTTGTTATCGTGTCAGTCGTACCGAATTCGAAATTCATTAGAGGGGAAATACCATAACAGCTGATGAAACACATTTGCTTGTTGCATGCATAGTGACTCGTCTCCGACAATAATGGATTAGTCATCCAACACAGGTCTTTACGGACAATTTGAGACTGCAGATGGTCGGTTTATCCATTATTCAAGGGCATATCTATTACTCTGAATGATTGACCATTTCCAATATTTCTACATGACGCAAGTTCGGATAAATTGACTTATTCATTCAATATTCCCATCCTGACATTGAGAAAACACTGTAGCAAACAAAACGTGTGTTCGATAACCTCCTCTTTGGGCTAATACGGTCATATATAGGGTTTACAATTGTCAAACTAGTGTAATGGGCTGATGCGACAAATATGATTGGTTGATTGTAATCTTCTGATATTTGGTTTGGAAATGAAAGAGTAAGGTTTTTCCGGTGTTTTTGTTGTGTGGTTTGGAAATTTTCACAGTCGCTTGATAGAGTGAGCTGTTCCGGTTTCGGTCTGCTCCCATGGTCACGGTCGTTTTAGTCGCCTGGGTCAGGTTGGGACCAGGGTAGGCGAGGAAACTGAAAGAACCGCCTTTGAGAATAGAGGGATGGATTGAGTAGTCGAATAGCCATCACCTCGGCTGTAGCAAAGTGCCGTTGACGCACAGTTTTAGATGGGTTTGCTGTTTGTAGATCACCTTGAATGCGGTCTCGTTTGTTTAATGGCCCATGTCTGCAAGGTATTCTACCACTGCAGTTGTTATCGTGTTTTATTCCCGTACTCAGCCACACCGTCTTGTGCGACAATTGCCTGTTCGTTCTTCTTGCATAACTTGCGGAACCTGAGCAAAGAAGATGGCAAATGATCAAGAATGCGTAAAGGATAGGCAATGGATCTTAAAGATTTACGGAGACCATTCGTCGGCTTGTGAATTGAGTACGTAACGTAGCAGCAGGGAAAGTACGAGCAATGACCTTTTCCGGTCGGCTTTTTAGAAACACAGACTTAAGTGTTAAGTAGAGTTCTTTGAATTACCATGAATCATTACCATCAATCCGAAAGTATAGTAATTCAAACGTTGTGCCAATGAACTTCTGTATTATGTCCAGACTAAGCCGTTAGTTGTAACCAAAGCCAATAGTGACTATTTGCCATCGCTATTCAATAGTTACCAGATAAATTGAGTTAATTATTAATGCTTATTACATCACGAAAAGCGACGACAAATCAATTTGTAAGCAAATGTCCTTCGATTTCCTGTCTAAATGTATTCAGTAGACCAGACTAAACAAGTTTTACAATCCCGCTAAACGATTTATGTTTGCATTGGAGCAGAATAGCAAGGTTAGTCAACTGCCTCCCTATTTAGAATGAACACACGCCAACAAAACAGAACGAGATGAATTGAATAAAGTCGGATAAATCTTTGAACGCATGACACAGTACGGCTACTTCACAAAATAAAAAGATACATGGACATTTTATGGTTATCAAAACTTGGCTGTCAGTCGCCAGTCACTGAGACACAGAAGCATAGGAGCGGATTTGTGCGTGTGTAGGACGGTAGTGACTATTGGTCACACACACACTGTGTTTTACGCGGTTGATGTAGCAGAACATGAGAAAAATGTGGGATGCTCAGTTGAACGGGGACGAAAGTCTATTTTCAAAAATCCCCTGACCTAACTTGTTGTTGAAGGTAAACCAGTCTTTGACCAGGCAATGCAAATCACGATCGATTGTTCGTCCCCTCCCGCCATCACATTCCGGTTTCACTTCACACCGCCATCATTTATTGTTTCATTCTCGGTTCATCATTGGATCAAAGGTATTCAACTGAATGGCAAAACATCATGTTTAAATGTAAACAGGACGTTGCCGTGCCTTTACATCTTATATTTCTTTCTGACAAACAGGTTGGAAACACAAATGACAGAAACCAAAGAGAAGCTACGTTTTTATGCAGTTAACTGCAGTGCTGTTGTTAGTCTATAAGTTTTGTGTATATATTTTTGCCCGTTAACATAGTGACACAGCTAAAGCTGTCTGATTAATTGCTTAGAACTGACCATCCTACAGGCTTCAATTTCACGCACATTGTTAGGCTCTTCCAGTCAACCATACACTCGAAAGCTCTAGACTCAGATTTCACTCCTGTTGGAGTTCATCAGTAGTTTATAACTACCGTCAGTCCAGCATTTGTTTGAGAGCACGCTAATGTGGATCTAACTTTATCCAATAAATGGATGAATATTATTGATGATATGGTAAGTCCACGTCATTCTGGTCATTAGGCATCCAATTGCTTCTTATTGGTTTTTATCCATCCATTGATCATGTATAAACTTTGGTGATGCCGATAAGCGCCAAACGCCGGTAATCACCCTGACAATCGACCTTGTGTCTCTTTTAGAAGTAATCAGGATCACGCATAAATCGATCAAATGAAACTTTGATTCTGTACGTATTAATATTCTAATTCAACAAGAACTCAACAGGGTAGACGGGAGAAGGCGTCTGAACAATGTACTTTTATTTGACGTTACGTAACAAAACGCACACATTTTCTTCCGGAAACAAAACGATTACTAGAAAAACGATCCCCGGAAATGACGTAAAACGATGTACAATAATTTACTTTTGATATTTGTATTGATGTTTACGGCCTGTTTTGTTTCTTTTTTATTTGCGTGTTGTCATCGTGTGTGCAGGCGTGGTTTGTGTTTGAAATACAGCTGATAACAATAAGCTGATGTGTTTGTGAAGTGAAATTTCCGTTTGTTTTTGCCTCAGGTAAATTTGTGCCCATGGTGACACGTGGATCGCATGGTAAACTTGAGAAGTTCCCCTACTCACACTGGAAACTGACGTGCTTTTACCACTACTCTGGTGTAAATGTTGTATTGGTTGTCAAGGCAACTATTGAGGAAACATTGCTACTACTGTATTTTTTTAATTACTTCATCATTTTTATGAAATCGGTCAATGGAAGTTCATGAGAAATAATGTGAATGGAATTCACAGCCTGCTCTGAAAATGGTGGGTTGTACTTTACAAGGAAATCAGGTCCTCCCCTCCCCCACCCCGGTAAGTTCATCTCACCATCATCAATCGAGACATACAACATCCATTTGTAACACGATCTGCAGCAAGTTATTTGAGCTTCGCAAACATTCTAGCCTTAATTACCAATATGTGTCGGAACGGATGAGTTTGCATCAAAAGTCATGATGATATTGTGCACTCTGGTGACATCTACAACAATCGTTCAGTGTTCTATTTCAAATGTGTCCGTGATTGCATCAATGGTGTAAACAGGTATAAACTGCAGTTGTTGTCACATGTTACCGCACTCTAATGTAAAACTAATTATTTGGATTCCACCAATCCCTGATTGGTTTGTACTCTTTAATTTGACCCATTTTCTGTTTGAATGACAGTTCTGTTGATATTCTCATATCCCTTGATTGAACGAATCTTATCTGTTTCATTTTCGTCGAGGTTAATCGCTTGTTTTCATCCAAATCAGGATTTCATAATACAGTTGAACGAGATTCCAGATGTTTCCAAATCTACACAAAATATAGTCTCCGCATTTTCAATATCCCCCTCTCTGTTAGGTACATCAGGTTATGCATCAGCAATGTGTACATCCTCATACCAATATGGATTAGTTATCACAAATTTCTAATTATTTCCAAAATAATTTCACACACCTAAGTCAGGGCTTTTGGTTTTGAAAATCAAAATCAGTTTGGCTTGGGAACTCGTTTGCCAGGTGTTTGGTGTTCTTTACAAACTGTCTTTATCGATCTTAATCGACTCTCTCACTGGATTTGACTATATTGCATAAAACAGATATCTGACACTCAGCGCTATATGGTCCGCTTCTTCTTAAAAATCGATCAGCCAAATTCTTTGATGAACTAAAGTTCTCTGGAGTCCAACTTTTAGGCGTGAATCCTGAAAATCCCTATGTTAAGTATCTTCATTCGAGTTCGCAAGGATCTAAACTACTATGTATGTTTTAGGTCATTAACGGAGCTTGATTATTACCGATTGGCATAATGTTTCAGTTTCCCCTCTAATCAAATCCATCGGTGCTGCCCCATACAGTGTTCCCGACGTACACGTGCTAGTTACTTCACTCAAGACTTTATCCAGGGCTAGTGTTTCATTTCTATTCATGAACTGTAGTGCTGATGTGTACGTCATAGGGAAATCGAAATGAACGTGTGTTCCAAAAGCGCTCAGTCGCATTTGCTAAAATGTGGTCTCAATCAATCAAAGATTTATTATGCGACTAACTTACAAGCTCATACTTTTCTCGTCCCATATGTTCGTGTTGTGGTTAAAACACAGTGATGCATACATTTCCTTGTGTACAATGTCACATGATACGAGATTCGTTCACTGCTGCACGCAGCTTCACTTATGTTGGAATGTAAGATGTGCTAATAGTTCATCGAGTCTCCGTTTTAAAGATTCACAGACGACGTGGGGTGGGAGAGAGTTCCAATCGGCATTTTGGGAACACTAGTTTGAACAGATTTCCTCTGGGATGAACGTTGGATGATAATTTTAGCGACGAGTGACACTGATGGCTTGGATTTTGCATTATTCCGTATACCATAATCATATCTACACTGATTCACCGGTAGTGATTGGAATATAACCGGAGCGACTTCAGTCTCTCTATGTATGAATAACGATTCAAACCATCCAACCATTTTGGTTGTCTTCTTTTGCGGACGCCTCAGCATTTTGCAATCACGCTGTAGCCATACCTGAATGGCGCACTCTGTGAGTGGGCGAATGTATGTATGGGCGAATGCAGACGGGGGAAAATGCTGACTCGAACCGGCCAAAGACCCGCTTAAGCAAACCAACATAGTTGTGCTCGACACCTCCGTACAATTGAGTGAGCAGCCTAAGTTTTCTTGAATGATGATGACCAGGTCCTTCTCACTTGAGGAGTGTGGCAGTTGTTCATTTCCGAGGAAATACAAGAATCGCCCCTTGTGTAGTAGAGATAGAACTCTACACTTTGATATATTGAATTCAATATCGTTCAGAAGAGACCATAGATGGGCACTTTTCAGCCCGCTGGTTGAGTTACTGCGTTCCAAATTTTGACCCCAAAGCCTTCGGTAGGTCCTTCATGAATTTTAGGAAAAGTCGCAGGCCAAGCACATATCCTTGTGGAACCCCACGGGTAAAGTCCGTAGGGCTGAAAATACGAACTCATCCGGTCAGATGTCGGAGAAATGCTTCGATGCTATCAAGCACGAGGCTCCAAATACCTTGAATATACAGTGTTCGCAGTACAATGTCGTGGTTCACCGACCGAACGCTTTTGAGAAGTCCAGATAAATAACGTTTACCGCATCGCCGTCATCAACTGCTTTTGTTTATTGGTCTTGTGCCATGAGCGCATTGGTAAGGCATATAGCTTCTGTTGGAATCCAAATTGATTCTGTGACAGAACGTTGTTCTTCTCTGAGTGTTCCATTGAGGAATCTGCTACTGCACTGGAATGGGGGTTACAGGGCGGTAGGTAGCTGGATCGCTCCTTATTGTGTGAGGTCATGAAGTTCCCGGTACAGATATAGCCTTATGATGCGAGTCGTGTGAAGAGATTCTAATGCATAAAAGACAACGATAAGAAATTTTCAATCATTTCAAGAAGGAAAGTGAACTTCAACTGAATGATTATCGCTATTCCAATAAAAAAAATTAACGAAATAATTATCCGATGATTTTTTGATTGGTAGCTTTCAAAACACTAGGCAACCGATCGAGTAGAGCATTGTAATTACATCCAAATATCAGGGCTAACATATTCAATACCAATTGAAGATTTTTGAGAAGTTGAATTTAAATCCATAACAATAGTTTCTTTCATGGTCTGAGACGATCATATATTTATTCCTGAAGGCAGTAAAACATTCCGCTACAAATCATTCTTACATGTATTTTTCCAGCATAAATTACCGTTGAGCGATCTCCTCAGGGTCAAACATCTAGCAGATCGCAATTAGATCGCTTTTTCGGTATTTTTCGCCCCACATGAAGCGCGTTCTCGCACTGAACAGCTGCTCGTACGACTCCTCCTAAATAAAGCACACAACTCATTCCCCCAGCCGTAGACTTAAATACAAACATCGGGTAGTTAGTCATCCGTAAAATCAACACCTGGTAAGGAGACTAGTCGTCAGCAGGACAGTTCATGGCCAATTCTTTCAGTTGAACGTGCGGCCTTCCTTGTTACCAGGGGAGAACAAATTACGGATTTGTGGGATTAAGCAACGGATCCTCATCTGTTCAAATGTGTGAAACAACAACAGAAAATGATTGGCAACGGAGTAAGTTTATTGGAATTGCTCATAAAAAGAATGCAAGAAATGGGCCTGGAGTTGAGTAGCATCTGCATTTCTGAGTGGTGTACAATAACTCCTTCGTGATAATATTACCAACCGTGAATAGCACAGACACGAACTGTTTATTGATCAGTTTTTGACTAAAAGCCAGACATGTTAGACAGTGACAATAAATATGGCGAGAAATGTAGCATACTTCACTGGTGTTAGATGAAAATGAAACGAGTTGGTATAGAGTAAAGCTGTTGGTTCGCTTCAGGATATGAGAACGTTTCAGTCAAAAATTGTGTCGACCGTACCTCGCATTAACAAATGATGTAACACGGTTCAGCAAGATATTTTGATGTACCTAACGGCGGTGATGGACAAGTGTTTAGGCCATCAACGTATGACCTGTGAGTCTCGAGTTCGAACCACTCCACCGCCACCCATCTTCCCAGGCAGCCTTTGTATGGCCGCGACCCCCTTCCTGAATGTTTACTGTGCATTTGTATATTCAATAAGCAAGAAAGGAAGTTAAAAAGACATTAAAGACAGACATTAAGAGATACATTACTGAGTTGCAAATGTTCAACCGGAATTCATCGCATTACTATTGGATCTTGTCTGATCGACACAAGTTGCTGAAAGTGAAACGTGGGGGCGAGTGGAGGGGTAAGCGCTCACATTCCGAAGAAGCTTCAGAAGAGGCCTCATTTCCATCTTTCCATCGACAGTGCGTCCCGCATTGAATGCAAGCAAATGCTCACCGTCGATTATTTCATCAAATCATTTATGATTTCGTTATTCGCACACCGGTGACCCATTCAAACAAAATGCCTAATAGCCCCGTTCAACGGGCTATAGTCTTTTCATCGACTCAATCATTTTCCAGGACATTTCGAAAGGAATGTGCGTACGGCGAATGCATCACGAAATTTACCGATTCAGATACTGACAGAAAATGTATCTGCATTCACTGATGGACCTCGGTGCATATCCGACTTACTTCTTCACCAGTAATTCATCGGTGGTTTCAAACTGATAGCACTGCGATTTGATTTATCATTGATTGAAACATTTACCGCGCATGTCCATAGCATAATTGATTAGTTGGCCGATACCGACCACCAATGACAACGATAGCACAAACTAACATCATGATGACGTACTCCACCATGCAATCGGTTCTCGTTTAACAATCCGAATTCAGTATTGAACAGTATTGAACCAGCTTGATAGTCCACCTTGACCACACCACGATCATGCGCAATGCCTGCGCACTCTGTTGGGAACTGTATTGTTTTCTAAAACGACCTTGCATAGCTACCTGTCCACGGAAAACAGCGCATGCGTTTGCTCTTTGGTCCTCGATTGGCAATTTAGATGGCGAATGCTTGGATTAGCCCATTCGGTTTTTAACAGGCACCAGGCATTGTTGATGATGTTCTTTGTGGGTTTAACGCCTTGGTATATCGTTAATTCCCCACTGTTTGTGTGCATTTAAATGCGATGGAAATGTTTGTGAGAATCAACAGGACGAAACAGCTGTCTAGTGCTCTGCTGGTTCTCACAAACATTTCCATCGATTGGCAATGTTTATTGAGCCGGTTCAAGCAAATTCTCTGGGAACGTCATGATTTGGTGTATGTTGTTATGCCATTGTAACGCTTTATATTTACAGTACTGCATTATTATTCGCTATTATTTGGAGTCGAATAAACCTCCTGAACAATAAGACTTGTCTTCTAAGGTTGCGTTTCACTCAAATTTGGCCTGATTTGTGTTTGCTTGGACGTTTGCGCGAACAGATGTCCACGTTTCAGTCAAAAACGACAAATCATCTCTTCGCAAGAAGGAATTCATTCAAATAAAAGATTTCATCCCCTCGGTTGCTAACAAATTCAGAAGAAACG
The DNA here is from genome assembly GCA_900618425.1 of Echinostoma caproni. Lineage (NCBI taxonomy): Eukaryota > Metazoa > Platyhelminthes > Trematoda > Plagiorchiida > Echinostomatidae > Echinostoma > Echinostoma caproni. The sequence goes on from UZAN01046348.1 coordinate 25,423, forward strand.
GGCTGTCGGCTTTTGATGTGTCTAGCAAGATAATGAATTGTGAAACAGCTGTAGAGGTGGATGCGAGAATGTAGTAAAATATCGGTAGCACGCGTGAATAATCGGGAGTGGCATTTGGATAGATCGCCGTGTAAAAAATGAGTGGGCTCAGACAGGATTTTGTGTGGAAAAGGGTTTCACATGCGGACAGGTGTAGTTCACACAGCTCTTTAAACAACTCATCAACAGGTATAAAAGACACGATTGATAATGAAATAAACAGTGAAATGATTTTCTGGTTGCCTTGAAAAGTCCAAAGTCTTCGAAGTTATAACATAATACATGAAGTTTCCTCACTCAGTGGAAAATACGGAATGACCACTTTAAGTTTGTATTGATGGTAACCAATGGATACCCTGGGGTTAAGCAGAGCTGAATGGTGCCAGGCGCGCCCCTGGGTTGTGGATAGAAGGATACCTTGACCGAAGAAGGTTAGCTGTGGATACGTTGTGGCATGCCGCAACAGTTAAACAGTCGAGAGTAGCCATTGCCACGGTGTGGTGGGTCTCAGGCTGGTCACTTGGCTCCTATTTAAAAGCCGCAAAGCCCAATAACGGTGTCGTGACAAAGGTCGATGAGAATGACCTTTTAAAACTAAATTCATCGACCCCGAGGGATTACTTCCTGCTGCCTAGCAGTTTGCACTTGATTGTTAAAAGGTGAGGTGTTCCCTCAAAATATAACGCCTAGTTACGCTGGAGTCTTCTCTCATAAAAACTCACACGAAACTCCAGGATCATGATCATGTCCGGAGCCGGTGTATTCTTTCCAAGGAGCCAGCCGCAGTAAAGTAATTCCCAAATACTCCACGAAATCTACGCTAGTGAGAGGATCGGAGTTTATGACCGAAGGGTCAGAGATATAAACAGACTGATCGAGAGAGGGTAGAAATGCATTTAAAGCACTTAGGCACATTTAAGGACAGTTGAGAAAGAAACGAAAAATGCATGGATATGCGTGTAATTGCTGGAGAGAATTAGGAGGTCCTCGGGCACAAATTAAAAGGCCAAACACAAGAAGCGTCATATTGTGCAAAGATAGAAGCATCACAATGTTATATCACATGGTGTAATATTTCTATCTTTTGTTACCATAAATTCAATTTTTCATGTATGGTTATGTAATATCTTAGTGCATGCAATTTTACTTTCAACAAACTTTTCACAAAAATCGAATCCATACGGATGGATTCTCTGCTTGGACTAGCTAGGTCACTAACACTTATCATGATTTGTTCATTTTAAACCTTAACAGTTAGTATAAAGTTGCGAAAAGAAGAGTTTCAACCCACGTGACAGGTTTTTCGTTCGATTCAGTCAGTCACGGAATGCGGATTGATTCGATTTTGAGGTCACAGGTGCGAGACAATATTTTGAGATAAACTGTGTGATGTCGCCCTATGGGCCCTGCAATTCTGATTAGTTCCCTGACGCGAGAGAGTGCGATCGGCAGCTCAGTGCAATGCCCCATTCCGCTGATAACTTAGAATCTGTGATGATGATTAACCTGCTTTCAGTCTAATTCAGCGTTGCCAGTTCATCTGAGGAGTCCCCCCAAAACTACCACCAGTTTTCCGTTAGAATATGGTGAATTTAGAAATGCAAATTGGTGGTTTCGTTTTTCAACCGGGTTCTTTTTGGTACTTTACTGCTGTACATGTGATTAGGCAAACTTGCATGNTTGCATGTGGAGCATCACAGTAGTAGACGGAATGGCCAAAAATCTCACAAGCGATTTGGGCTGCGTTTCTGAAGTACCTCATTTCGACTTATAGGCATACAATACGTTGGTGACACGAATCACTTCGAGTTTGGTCAAAATTACTCACTTTTGTTGGCACCTAGCACAAGCACAATCGATTGGATATTACGAAATGAATTCAATGATTAAACTAGTGTGCAATTGGGTTCCCATTCGTACACCGAAGACTGGAAAATACTTATCAAACGGTAAGTTCTGAGAACAGCCCCGAAATCAGTCAACCCGGCATCAGTGACATCAGTGGTCTCTCCTATACTTCGTATTCTGAGTCAACATAGCGGGCAGAATTTCTCTCCATCCGCGTGATGCATAAAAATTCCGCAGACAAATGAACCTGCTAACTGTGTTGTGAGCCCTTCAAGCTACCGTCTTTTATGAATACTGAGCATCCGCAAAACCCGTCAATTACGGATCTGCAATATGAGGATCCTGAAATTTTTCGAAGATTCATGAGCTTGCAGTTGCAGATCCTCGTCGTTTTGGTCGATATCATGTGCATTACAAATCCGAATTTGCGGCTATCGCTTGGATGGTCAAATTAAGACTGGATTAACCGGTCGAAGGGGACTGAGAATAGCGGGATCTTTGAAACACGCATTTCCTTGCAGGTAAGCCTGAACTTATTAAGTGAGCACCTTGGGTAGGGCAACGCAAATAGTAGATACGTGATCGCTAGTTGCGAATTTCAGTCGTTTGTGAGAATCTTACCAATTATCTAAACTGCTGGTATGATGTGTGCTGCTCTCAAGAAAGGATTCACCTACAGTCCAACCACTTCATCTCCGATAGACTGAAATGGTTACGAAGGCTGATAGAAAGGGCGTATGGCTCGAGGGATAAAATGACGGTCAAATCCGTCAACGTTCACACATCAGAAGCGACATAGCCCATCTCAATCAATTGTATACTGACAACGGGATAGGAGACAAATCCTGTAGTCAGCTATAGAACAGACTGAAGTAGCTCTGTTGTCGTTCAAATTTACTTACTACAGTCCCATGTGATATCAATGAGCTCAATAAAGCTTCTGCTTTAGTGAAAAAAAACTTTGTGCAAGACGTGCGGAGTCCAAACACAACGTCACTTGATTTCCACCTTCATGTGTCTGTGACAACAGAGCAAGTTTTAAAGGAGTTAAATGCTGTCAATGGAAGTAAATCCGCTGATCGTGATGGGTTATCTCCAGTGATCCTTAAACATATGCAAATCACCTTGCTTAAGCTTTTCCATTTATCTTTAATACATGTCTGTCAGAAGGAAGACTGGTTAACAAATGGCGTGATGTGCGCATCACTCCACTACCTAAGAAAGAAAAGGGTACGTTTCGCTCTTTTGCTTCATCTTCAGTGTTACCTAAAACTTTTGAGCGTATTATTATTAAGCACTTATCTCCGAATCTTGATTTTCGTCGTTCCAATCAGGTTTGCTTATTGTAAGTGTCACTCTACTTCAAATGCGGTTGCTTGTCTTATACATTCTGTTTTATCCACTATAGACCAAAAGTACAAAAGTGTTCACGTTTGTTTCTTGTACTACATAAATGCGGTTAACTCTGTTGACAGAAACATCCTATTGACACTAATACGGCGAAATAATGTCCCGCCACATATTTTGAATTGGATGCACGACTATATTACCGACCGACGCTAATTTACTTATCTCAATGGTACTAGGTCTTCTACTGTTACTGTAAACCAGGGTGTAATGCAGGGAGCAGTTTTATCCCCTTTTCTGTTCTCCTGTTATATCCAAAATTTGCCAGTCACCCCAAATGTTTTCACTTTTAAATATGCCGATGATATGGTAGTTGGTGGTGCATCTCACAACAACAACCCTTCAACTAACCCCCTTCAATCAGCTATAAGCTACATTTCTGAATGATCCTATGATGTTAATCTTTATGTTACCGCCAAGGATTGCATTGAAGGTTTGTTTTCCATTGATCGTAGACTATCAACTCTTTCTGGATCATCTGTTTCCAATATCTTAATCTAAAACTTAAACGTTGCAAAGTCACAACACTTCAAATACCCTGGATGTTTCGTGTCTACTGACCTCGATTGATCCTATCACGTAGAATAAACATTTCTTCAAGTCAGAAAGTCTCATATTTCACGCCTTCCGCTTTTGAGGGTGCCATTGTACATCATCTGCAAATTTATTTTCTTATGTGTTTTATG
>UZAN01046349.1:16200-29402 GCA_900618425.1 Echinostoma caproni
TGCGGGTAAAATGCTGTCGACAAGTTTAATTACCTACGAAGCAGTCTATTGGGCACAGTAAACCGAAAAGGACTTCAAATCTGACGAATTCAGAAAGCCTGCATTCATTTAATGACCTAAGGTGAGACCACCTACGATAGAAACAGTTGTGATCTTATTGGAATTTCATTTACCACTCACGGAATTTTATTTCACTTAGAAGGGTGAGACGAAAACAAAGCGGTTGTAGACGATTGGAATCAAATCTATCCCACGTGACATCTGCCTAACTGGTAAGGCATAAAGTAATTCGTCCAAAGTTTGTTTTGCTGGGAGTAGAGTTGGAGATATGAATTACACCGTGGCGCCTAGTGCAAGGCGCCTACCCTGGAGTGGCGCGTTACAGTTTCAGGACATTGGCGATCGATCAAGTTTGAACGCTGACGTCAGTAGCACGTGCATGGCTTCTGAATACACGTCATTCAAGATTATGCAAGCAGTACTGCAATCCAATTGGTGGATGCCCAGGTAGCCAATAATCTCCCTTTTGTACATATTATTCAATCACCTTCATTTCTTCCAATACACGAACTACTTACTGCCTGTCCTGTGGCCTTTTCCTCGCGTCTCGTTCTCGTGGGACATTGGGAATCCGTGCCATTGTGGTCCAGTGCCTCTGCGATCCATTCCGTGATACCTGATTATGGATTCGGTTCTTGTAATTCAATATGCGTGGTTTGTTTTCCATATTCCGTGCGTATTATCATTGCTACTACAATTTTTACGATGTTCACCAAAGTAGCACTTCTTTTGTTGAGTGAGATCAATGGTATCAATTAATGGGTAAACATTGGTCATTGGTCAAACGAATATCAACCATCCAGTGTTCTTCTTCTTTGAATCGCACGGCTTCTGATTAAACTGTGTTTATGTTGAATGTTGGATACTGTTTGCCCGTGGTCCAATGTCTGGAAACTGGAACACTCATGCGCTTGGCCGGCGTTATTTCCGAAAGCCGACTCACCTTTATCGCTTCTATAATTTGGCCTTGATTCGGCATGTCAAGTAAAACTATTCTTTCAGGATTACGCCGACGTGATCATTTTCTGTTCGTCGTGCTATTTGTTTACGATAAGTGCAGTTGTCCGGCCTTTTGTGGTTTACGGCGTGCATTTCCTTTCATGGGTGCGCATTAGCTACTACTTTGAAACACAATAACTGGCAATTGTTTGTTCTCCCTCAAAACGATTTCTTCGGACTGTAGATTTCAAATAGGAATTCGTCGTGTACATAGCAATTGAAGCGTGAACTGAAAAGCTCGGAAGCACTGGACAGCTGTTTCGACCTGGTTGGGTTTCATCAGCAGTGCGAATCCATCGACCCAAATGGGGATCGAACCCGGGATTTCATGGGCAGAACAAAAGCATGCTATCCGCAACGCCAATGTGTAAATAGAAAATGAAAAACGGTCTGATCACCTGCCCGGTGGTGAAGTGGGTGGCATGCTTTCGTTCTGCCCATGAAATCCCGGGTTCGATCCCCATTTGGGTCGATGGACTCGCACTGCTGATGAAACCCAACCAGGTCGAATCAGCTGTCCAGTGCTTCTGAGCTTTTCAGTTCACGCTTCAATTGCTATGTACACGACGAATTTCCATTTGAAATTTAACCAAATCCTCCATTACTCACATAAGTACAATTTGCCTAGGCCGATCGAATGCCTATTTATTATCGCATCCGTTTCTTCCAAGAAGCGTATGAGGGTGAAGAAATCCATATGATGGTTATTGGCTGATATGGAGGCGATGTACCAAGAACTGCGTGGAGATAGAATGACTATGAATTTTCTGCTGTGTTAGATTTCAAATGACCAGGTAATCGGGTTGTTGATGTCAATGTAAGATGTGATAGCATATCTGCAAATGCTTTTCCTTTCTGTAACGCTTACAGCCCGTGGCAATTATATCGGTGTGTTCTCATTTTTCTGAAAATCCGTTCCTTCCGGAGTTTGGCATCCTTTATCCTGCGAATTTAACGTAACCCATGGAGTTCCCGCCTGCCAGTGATTTCCCGACCGAAAAGCTTCTCTGTGGTCAGTCATCCGTCTCAGATGATGCCAGCCAAGCGTTTGTGTTTTCCTGTTTCTGGACATTAGTCCATAGATCATAGTTGTCAATCAGTCACCCGGCCAACCGTTCAAACATAGGGTGTGGGACTCGAAGAACAAAACTGATGATTGGCTGATATTCGTTTGATCAATCATATTGCTATCTACACATTATTTAATCCTATTGATTTCTTCTAATAAACGAACCGCTCCATTTGTGGTCTTTATCCTTCGTCTTGATGATGGGAGATTCCAACTTACGATTGCTGGTGCGATTCCGTATTTCACTTGTATCCGTCGTTCTTGATTCGTAGGCCCTAACAACTTCGATTGCCATATTTAAGCCGCCTTTAGTTGCCGAGAGTATGCGACTGTCCAAATATCCGAGATAACACTTTTACCAGAGAGTAACCGCTTGCAGTTCAAGGATAACGAATTACAGACCAATCATATAAACCAATCAGAAACTACGCAGTTCAAACAGAAGCTCAGAAAAGAAGAGAACACAGGAAGACGATTGGTTAACATCTGTTTAGCCAATGATATTTGTTTGAACGTTTTCAATTCGATGGCCTTTTTCTACGCATCGTTGACAATAGATATCAGCAGGCGACTCTTGATGCTATTCTTTAAATAATTTTGAATTTTGATGCCTGATTGTGATTGTCGTTTTTTCCGAGTATTGTTGAATACCAGTTGGGGAACATGGTGTGTCATACTCGTATTGGTTCCGTTGAGTAGCGCCAGCTTTGAATGTGTTCCCATTGCATGCTTTCTATCGAATTAGCAAGTTGAAGTTTACATTCTACTCATTGTAGCTCATTGTAGCTAACGGTAAAATGTTTTTCACGATCTGTTGAGGGAAAAGAGGTTACAGTAACTCGGTTTTTCACAGTGCATCCCTGAATGAATACGTGTGAGTAGTTCATTTGTGCACAGATCATCGGTGACGTTTAGCATCATAGGAATACAAATATTCCTGGTGTGGTCGCCGGGATAACTCAGTAGATTTTGCTGATTTCTCGAAGAATCGAAATTGAAGAACCTGTGCATTGTCATTCTCCCATGTATCTTCGTAACGATTACTATTTTTACTATCATTTTGTATTGTATTGTATTGTATTGCAATAACTTCTGCAAGCATGGAGACCCACATTTCAATTAAAAAATATACAGTTTGGAGCAAGGGAGAAAATGAAAATAACAATGAAATAAGAAATTTAAGTTCCAAAACGGTCAACAAATTCTGTGAAAACCTATTCTTTGTTAACAAGAATACGTGCTAATGAGGGTACTGTGGAATAACGACAAGTGTTTATTCCAGAGGGAACACAACGATATTGTGATCTAGTTGAGGGATAGGAACAACAGGAAGTTAGATCAGCGTGTAGCGGATGTGTGGAGTCGATGAGAATCTTATGCACAAACGTTTCACATGCATTCAAATGACGTTCGCATAATTTACTTATCAAGTCCTTTAGTGGGATTGAAGAGACGCGACTAATGATGGTCAATCCATGTGGAAGCAAATTAAAATCTTTCTTTAGGAGGTTGGGAAAAATAACAGGTGAAGAAGAAAGTAAAACGGGGAAAACACACTGATACATAAATTTGAAAATAATTGATTGTTGAATACCAAACTGACGAAGTTTACGGATATGAAAAGAAAGTCGTCGAAGCTTACTGACGATGTGTTGAATGTGACAGACCCAGTGAAGATTAGCATCAATGAAAACGCCCAGATATTTAATACAGTTTACCCGGGGTACTGGTTCGTAACCAATCGATACCGGTTCAGATGGGAAAGAAGAGCGTGATAATGTAAATAGATATTCAAAACATTTGCAGAGATTAAGGGATAGACCCGATGTGGAGGAAAACCGTAGGACATTATCCAAGTTGTCAGAAAATTGTGAAAGACCAAAACAGTCGGAGATGGCTTGACACAAGATCACATCGACAGCATACTTGAAGAGAGATGTAGGGGTGCAAGCAGACAAGTCACCAATATACGTAGAAGATAAGTATGGGGAAAGAACTGCACCTTGAAGTACTCCAAAGTTGTTCACAGGTAGTTTGGATTTCTTTCGACCTAACCTGGTACACTGAGTTCTCCCCGAGAAGTAATCGACAAGCCGAACTAATAACTGTTTTTAGGACAACCAAAAGTTTTAGTTTATGAAGAAGAAGAAGGGAACGAGGAATAGAATCAAAAGCAGATGAGTAGTCCAGAAACACACAACGGACAGATTTCGCAGAGTCATTCAAGGATTCGGTAATTTTATGTAAAAGAGAGGAAACTGCATCTAGCGTGCGTCTGTTTGGTTTAGAAGCAAACTGATAAGGATCATATGGGACATGAATAGAGAACCGAATGCGCTTAAGAACAACACGTTCTGCTAGCTTAAGTCCAACAGAGGTTAAGGCAATAGGACGAAAGCGTTTGGTTATTCTCATTATTATTTGTGAATTGAAAACATTCTTTTCGCGATAAAAAGTTTGAAATGTATGCAGTGGTTGAATGAAATTTATTTCAATATAATTACTAATTCTTGATTGACTCACACTTCTTCAATGGTCCTCTTTATGCAGGACTCTCTTTTCATTCAGTGATATACCTGAGTAGTACCACACCTGAACTTTGGTCTTACCATTGGTCCAGATCTACCGACTCATCCGCGATTCGAACTTCGGATAACTCACATGAAAAGCGTAGGTGTGTTGCCACTATTCCCACAGGGTAAGTCATTCATGTTTCTTCAGATTTCAATTTTCTGATAGCCAATCAGCTCCACAGGCAGGAATGGAGACAAAATTTATCCTATGCAAAGATCCGGCTACCGGTGAACTGAGTGAACTGGAGTATACAGATTTTTAACATAAATATGAGCCCCAATACTTGCAAACGTTTTCCCAAAATACAATACAATAAACGGACAGATGTGATAGTTTCTGGGGAATTTTAACACGTGTTCCGGATTCCATGGCATAAGATAATGGCTATCGAAGTAACCTATTGCAGTGTACATATCATAAGACATAACCAGTCGGTCAATACGGGATTATTTGTAAGAGGTATTTGTAATGATCGTAGTAGCTATCACGGAAAGGATTACGGTAGCACTGAACCGCAATGGCACGAGCTCGTAATATCCCACGTAACTGAGACGCGAGGAAATGGCCACAAAAATGGTAGTTCGTAGTTCGTTTATTGGAAGAAATGAAGGCGAATAAATAATATGTACAAAAGAAGATGATTGGTTATCTAGGCTTCCACGAATCGTATTGCAGTATTGCTTGCAGAATTATGCTTCTGTCTGCACTGTCTCGGATTGGGTGGCACATTTTATCTGTGGTGTGTAGGCAGAAGCCATACATGTGTCATCGATATCCTTTTCAATTTTGATTGATCGCAGGTGTCTAGAAACTGTAACGCGCCGCTCCAGGATAGGCGTCATCATGTAGGCCTGGATCACCACACAAAATCACCCTGTGTCATTCGGTTCCCTCCGCCATAAGTGTTCTCCTATCTCATACCACCCCATCCCATCCGCAGTTATGCGTTTCGCCTTCAAATCTGCTCAATCGCAATTGTTGAAATCGTATTAGACGTGCAGAGTTAAGATGTTGGTCGCAATTGGGAGAAATCTCCATCGATACATCTGCACCAATCTCGTGGAGTTCGAACCAAGGAGCAATCCGAAGCCCTAACCACTTTGACTTTTCGGGCTGGCTGTCATAGTTTGCTATATATGCCAAAATCCAAGTACGTCAGACTTTGTGTCATAGCTGAGAAAGATCAACAGATAGCTGTTCTTTCCTTAAGGACTCTCTTTAACCGTGCGTACTGTTTTTGGCCCTCAAGATGTCCATGAAAACGAAAAAAATCGAATTGCGAACAAAGAAACTCACCTATTGGTTATCTCATCGACAGTCAACCTTCGGAGTACAGGACTGCTCGAAAAGAACACGGTCTTGATAAATGTTCTGTAAGTTACAGACAATCAAGATTACGCACTAGGGTTCTTGTGTGGGTCTCAATCATTAATGGTCTCGTTCCAAACTAGCAAAGAGCTTCACTCATTTCCGACCAATACCTTCGCTATTGGTTCTCAGAACATCACAAATTCAACCATCTAAATGAATTTGTTCTTGATTCTTCGAAAAGGAATAGACTCTGATCCAATCATTACTGTTCCATGTCATATAGTGGAGTTTTGTTGCCTCGCAAAATTGTCACTGGTAATGGTGGATGAACTGGTGTCTTGCCACACTCAGTCAAGTATGCCAACACCCACCGAGGCATGAACATCAGTGTACTCTTAGTTAACCGTGATCGACAAGTTCAACGTCATAACTGTGTCCTGACAAGACAGGATTTGCCACTGCCGGAATCAGGAACTCTCCACCACCGACTTCACTTTATCCGTTTGTAATGAACCGAACTACTCCGATTTCACCCAAGGTCAGTTGTATTGAAAATTGAAAAAAGACGGGTTTTGTATCGTGCTGCCTACGGATCTTGTTCGGACCAGGTGAGAATTGGTAGATTACATTAACTTACATTATCTTAAGCACGTATATAATTGCTATTTTTGTGTGTTCTTCGAACAAACCAATCGTAAATAATTATCGGACACAGTTTAGCTTTCACCTCATTCACTGATACTGGATTTCGTGTATAGAATAAAGGAGAGCTTGAAGTAGGAAGCTACGAATCAGTGGACAGTTGTTACGATCTGGTTGCATTTCACCAAACGTAGAGGCAACCCACCAATCCAACTGGGGATCGCGAACCTGGGACCCCACAAGCATGCTATCCACTCGGTCACCATGGCAGCTGATTACACCAATTTTCATTTATGCTTCATTTTCCCCATACGCAACAACTTTCTGCGATGGAAGTGAATCAAATCCGCCACCAGTCTCATGAAATTATTGGATTCACAACAATGCTGTTTTGTAGGGCATATAACGCTTCAATAGAAGTCTGCAGTTTCGATGCGGACCGTGTACACCAACGTGTACTTATGGTGCTCTATGAAACTGAAGTCCTGTAAACGTAGTCTCGTTGTAACACAATCTGAATATTTAAATAATGTATACTAGTGTGGTGATCCAGGCCTATGTGATGACGCCTACTCTGGAGCCATTCGCTGCAAATCCAAGGACAATTGTAGAGTTGGAGATACTCCTAGAAAACTTTCTGCTGCAATACCGGAATGACGCACATGCTACCACCAAAGAGAGCCCAGCAAAACTGTTCAAAGCCAGAAGCTTACGTTCCTCACTGCGATGCGTGGATTCGAGTGACGTCATATACTTCCGAGGAAACGACTTGCGACCATCAAGAGGAATCATTACCCACAAGATTGGTCAAGCTATGGTCGAGATAACTGATCTGACAGATGCGACGGTCCATCAACGCCACATCAACCAAATTCATTTCAACGAAACTCCGACTTCGACTGAAGACCTTGCCGAAGAAATCGAACAAAAGCTGCCGTGTGATACGCCGTCAACATCTACTGAAGATCACACGCAACAGCCCCCTATTCCGGGAATGTCTGCCTACGAGGATACCCCACTAGCACTCTGACGACCAATCGGAAGAGCAAGCCGATTTGACGAAGCTGTTTTGAGGGAGGAGAGTTGTGGTGATTCAGGCGTAGACGATGGCGTCTACCCTGGAGTGGCGCGTTACAGTTTCAGGACATTGGCGATCGATCAAGTTTGAATGCTGACGTCAGTAGCACGTGCATAGCTTCTGAATACACGTCATTCAAGAGACGATAGCTGGAAGCAAGATTATGCAAGCAGTATTGCAATCCAATTGGTGGATGCCCAGGTAGCCAATAATCTCCCTTTGTACATATTATTCAATCACCTTCATTTCTTCCAATACACGAACTACTTACTGCCTGTCCTGTGGCCCTCTACTCGCGTCTCGTTCTCGTGGGACATTGGGAATCCGTGCCATTGTGGTCCGTAGTACAACCCGTGATAGCTAATCTTTGACTCGTTTCCAAGGATTCCTATTGCTTGGTTTGTATTCCGNTAATACTACAATCAGTACAGTTTCCTAATCGCACAATGCTATTGGGTTCCACGGGGCAGGATAATGTGATGCTTCATTTTCCCAAAGGCTTTTCATCTTGTTGCACTGGTACGTACGTATCCGAAGCTGATGATAACAATTGTCTTTGTTTGTGTTTTGGGGACGTGCAACCTCGTTTTCTCCTTCGACCAAGTTGTTTTCAAGACGTAACGGCCACTAATTGCTCATTCACAGTCGGTCTACAAGAGTCTACAGGGTCCTCCCTCTAGTTTCATACTGCCGAATTCTACTTCCTGTTGACCAGTAATTGATCTTATTTTAGTCGAGTGTTGGCTACCCACGAGGTGGGAAAGACGGTTTCATGGTGCTAGGAAGTATCCANTCCATCCTCATTGACCAAGTCCTTCATGTCAACTGATTCACGAATCGCATGACTTACTATTGATTACATCAACTATTTTATTAACTCCACCAGTAAAAGCAGAGACGGCCCTCTTAATCCACTGCACCTCGATTTATTCTCTCTTCGTTCCCATCGGTCCACACGTTCGTTCTTTCGGAATCTACTTTCTCGTATTAACATTTAGAAAAACTCCCCACCTGGCCCGAATCTTAACCAAAAGAAACGGGTCGTTAATGGATAACGTCAAAATGTTTGCATGGAATTAACGGAGGATTTGATTTGATTAAATGTATTATTGTGTGTTTATTATGCATTTGGTTCAATCTGCGAGGTCCCGGGTTCCATTCTAATCTGAGTTGATGATTTCGCAGTGTTGATGAGACCCAATCAGGTCTAAACTGTTGTATTATGCTTTCTAGGTTCATAGTTCACACTTCATTTGCTCTGCACATGAGGACGTTCTCACGCTAGGCATGTGGCAGTTATTAATTCTAGCGGGAATATGATGTAGAGGTCGTGTATTATATTTGGAAACTGTGAATTCAATGTCTTTTTCAACTGATCGCTTGTGAACCGTTTCAGGTTTCTCCTAGAGTTCCGTTGAGCTCTCCTATTGTGATAATGTGTTCCAGACTTTGGCGTTCTCTGCATATCCTATTGGTCTTGGACCCAAATTATTCGATAAATCCTGAATCAATAAGGAGGAACGCTTGGGTTCAAGAACATATACTTTTGGATTCCCGTGGTTAACGTTGATTGAAACAGGCAGCGGCCTCTTAAAGCAATACTTTAAAACTATTCGGCGTGATTTAGTGCTAATCAATGCTGTATCATTGATCTTAGTTTATTAGTCTCGGGACTTGGTAATGGTCACAATAACTCTTGTGTAAATTTCATCAATATGATTTTAGACCAGCCATCTTATCCTTTGTATCTAGATTTATCGCCTTGTCATTCTCATCCGTCCACACGTCATCAAGCCTCTCGTAAAAAATATTTGGAGGAATTCCTCTGTACCCTACCTGACCCGACTCTCAATAAACACGGAACAGGATTTTATTGAATTACGTCACAGTTTGTGTATATGCCATAGTATTAGAATTGTAATTTGTATAATATGGTATGACAACCCATGTGGATTTTTAAACTGAAACAAAAGCATGTAAGTTAATAAAAAGTTTACAGTTACAAATGCTAATATAAATTTACGCTTTGCTTGTCTGATTTGTTTGTTTGATGTTAAATTTATATTGTCACCTCATCCAGAAGACCAGATTAACGCGCAATGGAATTCCGGTCTAGCCGGAGTAGGATGGGTGGGACATCAAGTATTTTGTCCCTAATCGTGAGCGATAAGTTCTCAAGAATTTCTTATCGGTTAGCTCAGTCTCTGCTTTCTTTGTTAGATTCTGGTTGATGGGCACGATAACTGCTTGTGTGACGAAGTTGTGACCGAAACATCATGTGGCCGTTCTGTGATTTCGCCTTCTGTATAAACGAACACCACAGAAACCCATGGATGTAGCCCTAGACACATTCACACAAGCAATCAAGTCACGTGTAAACGGCAATCGCACGTATTAGAACAAATCGGCTCGCGGTCAAGAGAGGCAGTCAAACCGATAATGAATCAGTTATGGCGAACAGTTCGATACTGATATCTGACTGACTGGCTCGCATCAATCCTATAAAATCAGGTAATTTGAAAGCTATGAGCTATGATTCATTTGGACGTTAATTGGGCTTGCTGGCAAACCCATTTCATCCAGCTGAACGGACGAACTTATTGCCTGTTGATTTGTCGTATTTAAATAATTCTTCCACTTTTAAATATCGCACTGATTAGCTGAACCATAAGTAACCATTACTCGTGCTGGTGTAATTTCGATTGATCAACAGGATAAGAGTGAAACATCTTCTATGCAAACAAATGGGTATGAATACATCCGTCAAAACAAGCAGTCTCTTTCAGGTCTGTACATTGTCGCGTAATTTTTTTTTCAAAAATTAACTTTAATGATACTATCATACAAGTTTGAAGTAATTCCCAGTAGATTTTCCGTTTTCAATTTGTTATTTTCTTGGGTGCTCAGTATTTGAGGAATTTTTCAACAGTTTTGCAGCTAAAAATTATTTACGTACTCACAACTGGAGACAATGGACCTCTGTGGACACCAGTTTAATGTTGATATGTGTTTCCCTATAAAATCCTGAAACGCTTCACAGAACGTACCAGAAGGACACATACTCAAGCTCGGTGAAACAATAAATTTGAGAAAGCATGCCAAATCGGGTGGCAGATCGAATGAGGACCCACCTGAGGGCGTCGATCTTCGCGGTTAGAATAGCGAACGATTGGAATAAACTACTGGATGAAGTTGTTGCTGTCAAAATTTCTAAGGAACGTTTACTTTGAAAATCCATCGTGCCGATTTTTGAATGTTACTCTGGCATGCAAAACCCGATTGGTATCCATATGGAATTTTCAAATAACTCTCCCATATATATCGTACATGGGAAATAGCATTGCTAAACACTGGTTTCTTATGAAGGTTTATGTATATTCACACTAGAACATCCTCCAAAAGCTAACCTAACCGAAAACGTTAGCAAAAGACCATCTGCTTTTAAATCTTGCCTTCCAAGGGGACCATATTTACACCATTTACAATGATGTGAGCCAAAATTTGAGGTCACCTCTAAAACGTATCTACTTCACTGCTCACATCAGACTCATTGTCTCTACTCACGGAATTGATTTGGATAAAAGTGAACATGGCTAACAAGCCGGCTCCATGTCATGCACTATATACCAGTTCACCGGCAGTTGCGATGACGCACACAGGCAGAACAAACTATCAGCCGAACATAGTACAAAGTAGTAGATGCAATCGATGACGCAACCGATAACTGATGGTCAAGGGGTCCCAAGAACTCCAGGGACATCAGTTTTGTCATGACGACAGAACACACAGTTGACCCCCATTCGCCTTTCAAACCACAATTACGTAATCGCAATGCTGAATCTGTGGCAACTAATGAAGCTCGATTGCATCACCCGACCTGATGCATACAAAAGGTATTGACACAGTCAGTCCACTTATCACGGAGTTGATCTTCCACTTCTAAATTTGGTAATCGTACGTTCATTACCCATAATAGAACAACCTAATGAGCTATACACAGGTATTGATCAAACTAGTGCAACATCACTCTCATTTTGGAAATGCATTTCAGTCTCCAGTATTATACTTGCATATTGATCAAAACATAAACCGAGAGGGATCATGGTTGTATTTGATCGCACAAAACCAGTCTGGAGGATAGTCCGGGTTGATTAGTCGTTTTTAACTCACGCCTTCTTTTGGAAAATGATGGCTCAATTTAAAATGCAGCTAAGGCCACGTAATATGAAGCCGATATGGAACGCCCCACAAAGCACTGCATGTATTGATTTTACCAACAATTTCAAATCGCGTCGCCCGTCCAAATGGCAAATGAATTAATCTGACTAGTGGCCAACGAGAAATTCAATATGCGGCAAAAGCTGATCTACTAAGCTAGTTTTCTAATGAATTTCGTTTTACCTAACAAAAGAAGTAAATATTTATCCCACCTGACGAGTTAGAACGAATGTAAATACCGAAAGCCTTGTTATTGGTCTCCTGGATATACCAATGTGGATATCGCAAAATGTTTTGCACTGGTAAAGGAGGTTTTTGTTAACTGCTGTTCTTTAAATGCAATCGTATACGACCGGGATGCAGACTGGACGATGATTTGTGGAATAAGTTCAAAATTTTATTATTGCGAGTTTTGCAGCGATCAGTGAAGTTCGCCTCATGGTATTTCGCCGTACAATGATGATGAGGATAATTTATTAAAATTCTAAGCTACAAGATAGTCCAAATTCGGAAAATACACCTAACTACAAAATTTCATCACCTCCTCCCTCAGAATCTGGGACTCCCTTCTTTTTTGAGCATAACACGAAAAACATTAATGAGAATCGGGTTATATGACTGAACACCGAATTTCCACAGGAATATGTTAAATAATTGGGATGTCATGTCCGATTCCCGTGGGTTTTAATTTGGGTGTGACACACTGGCATCCTGTTGAGCGATCATTCCGTGGCGGAAAACTTCAAACATTTTTCCAACATTTCGGGCATGAATATTCTGAATTAGACTGCATTAGACACGTAAGTAGACTTCCTTTAGTGTGAAGTCACGTGACAGGAAATCGATCTCAGGACTCGGCTCGGCTTGGAAACTCTATCTTGTTTTCACGGTAAGATAGTCATAGTCTTCGAAGCCGGTCTCAAAATTTCTCATCATATTTAAACGATGAATCGTAGTCCACGGCAGGTGTGAAAAGGATACAGCCGATTTGAATTGGAATAAGATTCGTACAGTTTATGAAAACTTTTAGAATTGGTTTAAATAATTGAATAAAATCCTATATTTAAGCAAAAATAAGTTGAAAATCAATCAATGCTGTTTCAACCATATTGATTGAATCCGTAGATACATCAGCTTGTATTATATTTAGTGATTGTAATAATTCTGATACCCATTTGTTAACCCCTTTGGATCTTCGAAATATTGTCATCTTTCCTATCAGATTTGATGCATATCTGGATTTGGGTTTGA
>UZAN01046351.1:9682-25407 GCA_900618425.1 Echinostoma caproni
TCATTTCATCGAATTGAGGTAAAACACTTGTATGAAGAAACCGACTAAAATTGATCCCAGTGATGAACCCATCGCTACTGCACCCTTTTGTGGATGGATTGTCCCATTGGAAACACGAAACTGAAGGCTATGCATGCATCGCAAGAACCGTTCGTGTAGCGCTTCTGTGGTTATCCTTGAATTGATATTTTCATAGTTCAGATGTATTACAATGAGCTGGATATTTTTTAACTGGTGGTACGTTGGTCAAAATCGATGTTTTATAAGCAGGGAAAGCACTGCTTTATTTGATACAATGATATGTCGCACTGTTTCGACAAACCGAAGCGTACCCCGTAACGCTATTTGTCGATCGCTGTTCCCTTTCGGGTTCGCGGATTGCGGAATGACATGGTATGGTAAATTTGTCATCTCTAGAGTGGGACTAAGGGCACCCCTAAGTAAATCAAATTCCTACAAAGCGTGTTCAAAGTAGAATAAATTTATTTTCTGTTCCCATATAAAATTTTATTGCAACGTGACGAGTATGTGATTCAGTTCACTTTCTGTCTGCACTGATGTAGCACTATCAGGGAGAAGCAAGAATAAACGTGGACAATGAGTTTTTTCCAATGCCGACTGTACCGTTTCGGCTTCGTATGGAACTTTCCCGAGCGGAATAACTCAGTGAACTGGCCAAAGGCGGTAAGTCGAAAGGTGAGGACTTGGTTTGCCTACTTGTTTTACATATGTTGATAGTAACAATCAAAAATATTAGCTCGTACTTTTATGTCTCACGGATAATCGAAATCACACGTGTGCAAAAAGGATATTATAGGACAATTGAGAAGTTAATTTGATGGAATCTGGTGAACTCTAGAGAAAACCTGTCTTGGAAGTCAGCTTACATGCTACCTGGTGGATGCCACCTTCCTCAGTAAGTTGGAGGTATGATTTGAATGTGAAAAGATCGGTGCACTATTGATGTAACTCAGCTGGTAGTGTGCAATTTAGGCGGCTACCGTGCGCCGGGTTCGAATCCCACCGAGGCTACACTGAACATTTTGCAATTTCAACATAGGACTGCCAAATAACTAACTGAACAACGGAGTATGACCGGAAGACGAACGCAAAGTTCAACAAGTAACACAGCTACTTGTCAATAGTGTTTGTGTGACTTACAATGACCAAAACATCCACACCGGCGTCTACCAATGCACNCCAATGCACGAACACGTTCGAAATCACCTTCATGTGTCGAAACAGCACCACCAACTATCAACCGTTGCCTGTTCAATGAGATTAAAATGAGCAGTGATGTGATAAAACCAAGTCAAATTTGTTTATTTAGCATGAAGAAAGCAACAATACACGCGGGTGGAAAATTCAATCATGAGCACATTGGACCGGGGTGTTGGCTACCAAAAAATGACCGGTCAAGTAGAGTAAAATATATATACATATATAGCACCGTCGGTAAACAACTAGTTGTGGGAGCTTCAAAGCACTTTGATGCGTCTTTCTGTGGACGAATTTGTTTTATGACCGTTTGTCTATCTCAATCTTTGTGCCGGCAAGGAAAACGTCCAAAGATGGAGTGATGGAAGTGGGCTATATCATGTGATATTGGCGTAAGGCTGGAGCCAGTCCAGGGGAGCTTGATGCTCACGTGTAGGACTTACAACCCTGCACATCTAGATAGATTTTTGATAGCTTTGCAATACCAGCTGGATGAGGAGGGAGTGCCATTTTGATATTGCGCTCTAACGATTCAAGTTCATACTGGTAAAATAAATCTCCTCGGATGAAAAAAGGCAATCAGTGAGAACACGCGAGTAACGCAGTTCACGTAGAATGAACAAAAGCCATACCTGGCAGAATGTATTCACTCAAATTTGATAATCTGTTATTCAGCTCGATGAAATGTTTAAATTACAAGGCAGAAGTAAAGGAGGATACAAATCGATTTGATGACGCTTGTCGTGTACGGATCAAACGAAGCGTGAGAAGCTAGGCTACGAAGCGCCCCCTCCCTCCCCCGTACAGCTGTTTCGACCTGGTTCGGTCCGATCAATGGGGCGACTCCATTAATCCAAATGAGGATTGAGCCCGGGACCTTACATGTAAGATGTAAGTATACCACCGGCTCGATGAACAGGGAACTGACCAGATTGTTTCTGCATAATATAGCATTAATTATGTTGGCATACCTGTTACGGCCAGCTCAGTAGTATCCAGGGTTCATTCGGTCAAAACTAAGCCGGGCCTGACTGTTACAGCTGTAGTGCTTGCTGAATTTTAAATGAGTGTTTCCTTTGTTTAGCATACAACGAAATGTATTACTGGATGTCTCTAGTCAGATATTACAAGAGTACACTTTCAGTTTTCAGTTTGTACAACCATTAACCATGCACTTTCGTGCGCCGGTTTTGGTTGCCCATTTGGATGAAGAATAGGAGAAAGTCAGGAAGGTTGAAAGTAGAATAGAAGAGAAAACTGGGAATTTCAATGATCTACTGTTGCAAGGAAACTGAGCAGATGCACGAACGCCACTGTTTACGATACACAGCGATATCACTGTGTCTCTAACCGTCGATTACGATTGTCCCGAGTTCCCTTTTCAGGGAGCCTAACGGGACCTATATGACCCAGATTCTTGGTTAGGGTTTTCATGCCCTCATGCCAGGTCTTAGCTTGACCACCCTTGGCTTTATTCCACCCATTATCTGCCTCGGCGAACATCGCTCGCCGGTGCAACCTATCTGGTGACATACGTAACACATGCCCAAACCAACGACATCTGTGGAGGTCGACCATTGAGGTGGAAACAGTCACTCAAATCAGTGTCCCGCAATCTGAGGACACTTTGCAGCGGAGAGAGCACCACGGATGATTGACGCACAGAAGTCGAAGGTGTGTCCATAACAGGGTGAACATTCGAAGGTTAAAAAGTGAATATAAACTGACCCGCATACTTGGTCGTTTCAGTAGGTGCGGACGAGTGGAATAAGATCAAGAAAATCTGATGCTAGCTACACAAATAGCAATAAACGATACGATTAGAAAAAATAAAACGTTTGCACGCAGGCCAGGGTTTGTTTCATTCGTCCACTGGCTAAATGAATATTTGATATTCGACTGAAGATGGCATAGAAGTCAGCATGAAAATGAAAAAAATGGTCATGGTAGGTTAGGATGATGTAACTTTGACGGATGTGTGTGAATAAGTGAGGCTCCCTGGAGAAGGTGCACATTTATGTCATCGCATTGAAAGTGAATGGCTACGGATAGCCCCAAGTTCTAATAAAATACTTCTGAGTATCCGAATAGAAGTTGTGAATGTGGACAGTAAATGCCCCAGTCAGTGACAGACTTAAACTAAGCCTCTTTTGATAACCATTCTTAGGACAGCTTAGGAGAGAATGGGAACTCCGAGTAGTAGACTCCGCGGGGGTTTCTAATTCCAATCATTCCGATCCTGGTCACTTCTTGACTCAGTTATCCGGAATGATAGATACCCTTTGATGGGATATGAAAGATGTATTATTAGTTGATCCATGGCTTTTGTCACACACACACACACACACACACACAAAGGAATCAGAAGTACCTTAATTTTTTTTAGTTTCGCACGTTTATTTATGTGCCAAAGCCTTCTCATTTTTAGAAATGAAAACATCCTTGTACCCGTTAACGCTCTCAATTTCAAAAAGAGAATTCGTCGTGTATAGAACAGATGAACCGTGACCTAAAAGGCTAGGAAGCACTCATTGTACAGTCGTTTTGACCTGGTTGGTTCTCATCAGCAGTGCGAATCTATATACCGATCTGGGATATATATATATATATATGAGTCACAATAACCTCATTTGTAACACCGGGTGAATTTTTGAATAGCTCCATCAAAACCAGCCCATGGAAGAAGCAACACCATGATTTGATTATCAGCAGATGCCGCTAACCGCGACTTAAGCGTCTTCATTGAAAATTTTACTATGAGTTGTATATGAATGACCGGACCAAATTTCCCTGTAACCACACGACCGGTTTCGCGGTTCTTATCGCTCGTCAGGCATGCGTATCCGGCAGTCTTTTGATCTCTCATTCATATACTGACGAGTGGCGAGAACCGCAAAACCGGCTGTTTTTTCAGGGATATTTTGTCCAGTCATTCATAGACTACTTGTTGTAAAATATATATCATACGCATCTAAGTCTAGACTGTGTACCAAATAAATCACGGTACAACAATCTGTACGACGAAGAAAAAGGTCGATCATTTGCTAGTGAGCGAAATACTGGTAAGTTGCCCAGGTGAATTTTCTTAGGGAATTCACGCATAACACATCACAATTCGGCGGCAGTCACTTCCACTCCGCACATCGCTTTGTNTAAACCACGTAAATCTAACCGGCAACCCAAGGTGGATTGGCATCTGGTATCAAACGTTGCGCAAGCGAGTCCACCCGTACTAAACCCATGAATGCTTTTCGCACCTTTAGAATGTACAGTGAGTGATCTTTTAGTGAGTGGTCAGATCTAACATCGTACTGTAAGTGTGAAGTGGCTCATCCGACACATGAACGCTTGCACTTAGATAGATATATATCTGCCACTAAGAGTTCGAATCGGTATGCACATAAACAGCGGTTTGACTTGTCAGATGACTGACATCATCACGCTGTTCACCCGTCCGTTTCGGAAGTGAACGTACACTGCGGTGAGTTGGGTGCGGATAAGGGATTAGTGGTACCGATAATAAGAATGATAATAATATTAGTAATAACAATTGTACAGCGTAATATAATGAAGCGAACCCCACTGATCGTAACCAAACTCAACGCATACAATGCAAGTGACAATGGGTAAGGAGGATAGGGATTGGGCCTATTTTTAGGGATGGGAACCTCTATGGTCAACACACAGAGTACACAGTTCAACTGTAAATACACAAGTTTTCAAGCATTCTGGTCTGATAAGAAATGACAACAAGAATGTCACTGTTGTCGGTTTGCCGCAATGTCGTTCAGTGTCTCCAACCATCCAATTACGGAGTCTTTTGGATCCCAACCCGGAAGACGAGAGACACCTACTCTACCTAATCGCTCTGTGCATTTTTTCATGCCTCGTCTCCACGTGGCTTTCTCTAGTTTGGAGCGGCCACTGCAAATAAGGCACAGTGCGGTTGGCGATCGTTAAACATATGCCAAAGGTATCCTAACCAACGGATCAGATTGAACTGAATTCGATGCTATAGCTAGTTCTTGTTCGATGCATTCCCAAACACCCCTGACGACTTACTTTTAGGTTACTAACCTAGTAATAATAATAATAATAAAACTTACTCAGAATCTTTGGACGAATGAGGATAATCTGTCGTTTTCTTCAAATCCGTGCGTGAGATCAAAGCGACAAGTTCACGATTATCGTTTATGATCGGCAGTTTCCCTACAAAAGAACATGTATCACAGTAGATTGCGCAAAAACGAATGACAATATGAAAAATCCGAGTCTAGTGTTGAGACGGAAGTAACTCACATTACTATATATGTATGTACATCATTTGCAAATTTCTTCAAGGTAATGGTCCATGGAGTAAACATTCGAACAATATGTAAGCTGCGTTAAATATAACATCAGCTTCGTAAGACCAGTTAGTTTAACAGTGTTGTGATACAAGATTTTCTTACAATCATTTTATAATGTTGCCTTATGGGTCTTTTCAGACAATTAAAAAAGACTCCTTGGAAGAGCGGATCTGTGTTACACAGCGCAGATAGGGGAACAGATGACAATTCAAGGGTAACAGTGATTAGGGTGGGCCTAGGTTCACTGAATATGCGGTCGCAAACGATCAGCGGCAATACCTGAGGATGTCGTGGGTTTAGCACTCGATAAAAATCACATTTATCTGTGAATAGCGCTTGAGGTGGCGAAACGGGGCCAACCATTAAACGCAACCATTGCCCCTAGTTGCGTTCCATTTACCTGATAAGGTTCTATTATAGAGGGAAATAAACTACGCAAGTGGTCATCCGCTCATCTGGAACAAATACCGCTGCCTTGCAGTTCGCGAAAAGGCCAGAGTGAATCCTCAAGGCAAGGCGGACTACGGGCCGAGCGATTAAATAACACAACAGACCACAACGCATACTACTGTGAACTTTATTGCAACATCAATTCTGTACTCTAAGCATTTCTTTATAACTAAGGCTAACTCTAAGCCGTACTTCCCCACACCAGTCCCCCATCATCTTTCATGTCATTCCCACTCTTCCCACACCTATTCACTTCCATTGGGAACTTCAGATGACTGTACTAGCAGTAGTGTCTCAGATAGAAATCCTACTCCTGGTTTGTCGCTTCCTATTTCAACTACCATTAAAGTCACACCGAATCCTAGTGCACCAACCGCAGCTCCTCTTGGGCCTCGATCTCCTTTACAACCGTCTAAGACCTGGCACGAGGGTATGAAAACCCTAACCAGGAGACTGGGTCACATAGGTCCTGTTAGGCTCCCTGGCTGGGGATCTCGGGCTGATCGTAACCGATGGTTAGAGACACTGAGTGATAAGGCTGGGTGTCGTAAACAGTGGCGTTCGTGCATCTTCTCAATTTCTTTGCAGCCTTAGACCACTGAACTTCTCCATTTTCTGTTCAACTCCACTTTCAAATTTTCTTTTTTTCCCCTATTCTTCTTCCAAATGGGCAGCCAAGAGACAACAACCAAAACCAGCGCACGAAGATGCGTGGTTGATGGTTGTACAAACTGAACTGAACTGAACCAACCGGTCACATTTATCATTCAGGTCCTGATGTGAATGGGACAAGAGGTGTGTTCAGCTTCAGACCCTAACCACTGATATGTGATGCATCCAAGAAAGCCGCTTCCAATACTCCAACTACATACTACGAAGGACACCCTCCCTCCACTCCCGTTGAATTGGTTCCTGGAATATCAATTACGCCTTTCTAAGGATCCTGGGGTTATTGCTTCTGGTCTTGGCACGGCTCTCAGTTGGAGAGCTAAAGTGACACTAGCGGACAGAAACCCAGTGAAACTCAGATTTTCTTATAAAGTCAGCAATGAACGAGTTTGTCTTTCCC
Source organism: Echinostoma caproni (assembly GCA_900618425.1). Classification (NCBI taxonomy): domain Eukaryota; kingdom Metazoa; phylum Platyhelminthes; class Trematoda; order Plagiorchiida; family Echinostomatidae; genus Echinostoma; species Echinostoma caproni. Next base: position 16,769 of record UZAN01046351.1, read on the forward strand.
AAGGTTTTATTTAGATACGGTAGAATAAAGGTCTGAGAACTCAATCCTCCAATGTTCGGCACATCAAGCTAATCTCCTCGCCACGGGGGATAATAAAACCTGAGCAATGACTGCACTAACCATAGGGGTTTAAGTAAAATCCCGATAGTGTCAAAGTTTTTAGTGTCCGTTATTCTTCTCAGAGTAGACAATACGCGTGAAGAGCACACCTGCGAAGATATGGCTAGGTTTTGCACCGGCTGTGAATGCATCGATCAACTAGTTGCCTTCCGACAGTTTCAGGAGCACCGTCACGCTTTCCGAAAATCGCCGACCTTGGACGTTCGTTCGGCCTTCAAATCTGTGGACAGGATTGTGCTGAAAAATTGTTCATTGCGAAATGGAATACCTGAGAAGCAAATGCCTACTTTCTACGAGTTGCATCGTCAAAACTGTGGTCGGATTGGAGCCTAGACCTTTATCCTTTGTGGTCTCAAGCGTTTGATAAGACTTCTTCATACCCCGCCTCAACTTTGCCACGGAGCATGTCATACAGAATGACTTGTCCAGTTTAGCAAATAATGGGTTTAAAATCCAACAAGGGAATAGAGTTTTGAATTAACATGCGCGGATAACACTGCCCAGCTGGAATAAAAATACATTTGCAGGCCAACACATTCTCAGCCGCTTTACGACTGATGTGTTCAGATGTCATCTTGCCACTATTTAAATGCTAATGCTATCTAATGCTACTTGCATAAGAGTCAGTGCGACATTCACCATTTGTGGTGATAGGCTAGAGATATCCGGGAGTTTTATCATAGCTTAAGGTGGTATTTGAGAGGAGGTCATACCACTAAAAGTGAAAGATAGAATAGCGTTTGTTGACATGCGGTTCCTGTGGTGCTACGGTGACTTTCGACTGTCGCATAAGGGAAGAGTGTACATTGCCGTGTTTCGCAATGTTTTGCTTTACGTCTACGAGAACCGGATTCCCCGAGCTGAGTATGCTAATCATTTTTCTGCATTCCACTCTTCGCATGAATTGAGCGAGGCTGAAAGAATGGACGAAGCATTCGGCCCATAACTTGGTGCAGGAGATTGAGGAAGTTCGCTTTGATATTGATTTCGTTTGCTGCAGATCGCTATCCAGGTGGGAACCCGGAGGGATCAGGACTGCTGTTGGTTGAGAATACAGAGATATGCCTCAGCTTTGCAGTCAATGGCACGAATGTTATGCGACCAGCCCGTTGAAATCATGTGACCCAGGAAAACAAAAATAAAACAGACAGAAAAACATCAAAGTGTAAGGTGAAACGTAAAATAGCACCATAGTTATTACCATTGCTGTTCTTTATTAACTGTTTCTCTTCAGTTCTCCATAAGAGCTCTACGGTTCCCTAACTTATCAAAAATTCTTATCGGCAGCGATGAGGTTCCGAGGGAACTTTCAACGATAAACCTTGGTGTTTGAAATTTTAATTCCAGTATAGGCCCTTATGAAAAGAAAAATCCTGAAATATGTGTTTGAGCAATGTATCCGTAATCATTTCACTACACCTGTACACGTNCACGTGCGCATTGCACTGAAGGGGATTTTCCTGTAATGCAAATAACGAAAGTAAAGCGAATGCGCGATTGCCAATAAAATGGGACACAAAATAGGACAAACGAACGGGGGCGGTTAGTCAATCACCTAGGCAAAGTGAATGTGACCAATTACGCGTAATCGAAGGTCTCAGTGTGTTCCGATCAGTCGATCACCCAAATGTTGCAAATTTGCTGTTGGTTACATTAGTGTCTCTCTAGTCCATTCATCCAGGGGTTATTTACAACAGAACAAACATGAAATTACCGAGCTATCCTGGGGCTCTGGCTACTCAGAACTGCCGATCTATTCAAATAGTGAGAATGGCTGATCACACATATTTGCCTTGCTTTGGTGATCGACCAACACTCCAGTTTGTTCTTCCTAATTCGTGCTGACCGATTTTACTGGAAATCTTCCGTTCTTCCACTTTACTTTCGTTATTTTCATCACTGAAAAGTCACATTCACTGCCGTAGGCCGATATAGTGAAATGATCACGGATACAATGGACAAACCTTTGTTTCAGATTTCTCTATTCAAATTTGTGACAGGAAAACCGAGTGTTCAATTAACCATTTTATTTTTCGTTGTCTGCGACACCTTTCCAAGTGGTTAAAAAAGCTGTACCCACAGGCTCAATCCAGTGCAATACAACTGACGACCAACGAACAGTCTGTTCACCTCTGTTTGGTGTTACCGTGGCTGGTTCACTTGCGAACTACATGCCAAGTTTCCGAGTTGATCGGACTCCACAGGACAGATGAATGTACACGGCTGATCCTGTCAACAAGAGTTCGAACTGACATACTCTCTTGTTTGAGCAGTTTCTTTTGTGTACGACAATTCTGAAATCCATTTTTTGAATTAAAAAAAAATTTAACACGTAGTGGTCACTTAAAGCAATAGGATCATAAATAAAAATCTCGTACTTCACTGCAACGGCAACGTGAAGCCTATTTTAAGATAAAGGGAAAGACAAACAAAAATTTCAAGGATTTTTCCAACGCATTATTCGTCATACAAAACTAGTCGAGAGGATATTGATGAAACTGAGACTTGAAATAGGAGGGGGAAGGCTAACCTTTTTTACTCTTCTGTAATATTTTGTGAGCGTCTTGAAGAGTTACGCCAGACTGAGCAGTGACCAAATCGTCGAATGGAGTCATGAGCTGCTCGGAAGAGGGGAACGGGGGAACAACAAGGTGTTGAGAGACGGATGCAGAATAATCAGCAAAGTCAAACTCGAAATCTCCGCTAGTCTGAAGAGTGAACTGGCTCACAGATATTGCCACCCAGTCATAAGTGATATGAGAATGATGCAATTCCTAAGCCCAAACATGCATCCCCCAAAACTATACCAAGCACGAGATGGACCCCATCTTTCCATCTTGTCGTTCGGACAATGCTCTCAGCAATTTAACTCCTCCACTTCCTCTTCCTTCCTCACTGATCAACCGGATCGGTAGCTGGAAGACAGCAAACAAAGACGACGCACGAAACTGTGAGTAAAACTAGTGGTTGTGAAAACTGAAACTGCGAGACAGTTGTTAGTAAAAATTGATGCGATCATCGAAATTCTGATCGACCTACAGACGTCGCAACATTTCCAAAGCCAACAGATGACAACATTTATGTAGTTATTTATTGAATAATTTCCTCTGAAGGTATCATTTAGAACGTTTCGCATGGACAATAAAAAACGTAAACACAGAATACAACTGCGACATTCAAGCAACTGCGCACTGAAGCGAGATTGAAAAAGAAAGACAAACCTCTTGAACTGGGGTCTCCATTGTATCATTATTCACGAAGTCAATATCTCTGAGCGTGATCAACCCGACCAGATGTCCTCCAATTTGACCATTGTCCGTTACCGGGATACCACTAAATCCATGCTCCTTCTTGATTCGGAAGATCTCGTGAATTGGTGTAGTCGGCGAAACAACGATCGGGGACAAAATAAATCCTTGTTTGTATCTCTAAAATAAGTGGCAGAAAGTCAAGTAACGTCCAATATATCTTGTTAATTATGAAACAAAAATCTAAATTTTCAATGCATTTGAAATATTTCAAGATTCATCAAATGCCCGATCAACAATGGCCTGGTCTTTTATGCGGTGCAAAAACGGTGAAGAACGGGAGATGATAGGCATAAACGGAAAACGATAATTCAAATAAAGAATTTCCGATTAAACGTTTTGTTTGTCGTACTTTTAGAAAAATTTGAAAGATTAGGCAAAACGAAGGAATATTATATGGAAAAGCCCTGAACATTTTAGATGTTCAGGCAGATCCATCAAAATGAAAGGCCAATGATTGCTCTTTTCACCGGTATTCTGATAATTTACACCTTACCCACGAATGAGGAACTGTCGTTTAACGACCCCACATTATTAGCCATGACACCTCGGATAGTTGAAGAAATAATAGCAGCAATTGAAAGGCACGAAATAAAAAGCAAACGCCCTCACCGTAGAACATCTCATTCGTCCCATGATGATTAATAACCAAACGTAGGATTTTGATTCCCAATAGTCAATAATAGGTGCAATACAACCATTGCTATGGTGACGTTACACGGGAGGGATACATTTGACTTTATCAGTGAAACTACTTGACCTTGTTTACACACCCCCTTAATAATCCGCATTAGGATTGTAACAACTAAATGTCTCCCTGTGTCATACTGTGCGACTAACTAAGGGGAAATCCCAATGTGAACAGTTTAGAAAAGGGATCCACATGGGCCGATATTTACCATTCGAATCGAAAGGAGTGAGTGTTGTTCAAAGCCTAATGGATGAAACAGAAGTATCAACAACTAAGATGACTAACTACGGAAAGTGAAACAATCATGCGAGATTTGGAAAACAACGAATATTCAAATGGATTCATTTAACATGTAAAAAGGGAGAATATACCAAGGATTGTGGTCGAAAAAGACAGACTAAATGTACACGTTTGTATCGCATTGTCGAAACACGGTGGGAGACAAACGACGAATTTTGAAACCATGAATAAGATCAATGCAACATTGATTAAATTTGAATATGACATTCCAAAATCAGGCTAATCAAATATAATCTCTCACATTCCGTGCAGCGTTCGACCAGAAACAAAGCAGACCAAACTATCGTACCAGTTACGTGATATCGTCCTCCACACACAAACGCACCAACGGACATGGATTTTGCATTCGCATAGATTAAAAAGAACTAACTGCATTCCACTGCTAACAAACAATTCTCCGGGAATTCGATTTATCGAATTGAAAAGGCCCTCCAAGATCTAAACAAGATCATTAATACTATTCCAATATCGTCGCGAATACCAACAAAAAACGATTCTTCTGTTTACTATTTAAGTAAATTCAGGATTTCTCATGTAGAGGGGATGAAAACGATTCACTATGATCTTACTGTTCATACTCACCACTTCAAGCATTCTGATTTGGTAATAAATGATGATGATGATGAGAACACCACTGGGCATATCCTTCAGTATCTGCAGTCAACGACTGCAGGCTTTCGATCTCATCCAGGAAGACGGGAGATACCCACTCAATCTGATCTTTCCATATGCTTATTCTCATTTGCGCGTCATCTGTTGATCTTCATGTGGTTTCCTCCCCCTGTGGCAATAACTACAGTCAGGGCGCAGTGCGATTGACGGCTGTCGGGCTTCAGAAGAACGTGTTGAACAAATGGTCTATGTATTCGAATGTATCGCAACAATGAATGCCCCTCCGATAAACTTCCATTTTGAAAGCATGCATTACGTCTTGGCCAAGCGGTCGCACCATTTCAGTGGTATTCAGCGGCAAAGGGAGAAACTAGATGTGACAGCGCGCTGCCAACAATGAGCATAACATGGTGGTCCTCACAGTTAATTGATGACACGCTGAAGAACAGCGAAGAAGCCAGTCGAGTCATTTGACTCCACCACCAGATGACAGACAGCGCAACAATGGTCGTCAAGCAACCGGGTGGCTGCGACTTTCTGATATCTAGTGTTTCATCAAATTCGCTCAGAAAAATGCAGTAACTAGCAACTTTAATCCCTCTTTGCTGTGCTTCTAGCATTTGACCAGTAAATAACCGGTTTTAAGCTTCTCGATTCAGAAAAAATATTGGTGCGTCTTGAGACGCGTGAAAACCAACATAGATTGCTCACGTTGAACACAGTTTCTACGTTTCCACTAAACACATCACCGTAAACGCTGTGTCTGACTCCGAAGTGCTGCAACACTACGTGAGAATTTCCGAAGCTAGTTCGGTGCATTTCGGTTCCGCATCACATTTCTACCGTTGAATATTATACTAGATAGAGTACTTCTTGCTCGAAGGTGATAATGGCTTAACTTATTGTTACACCGTGTAATCGATCGGTGGGATAACATCATTGACTGACACATCCACAATTGCTATTCTTGCCTTTATTCTTTATCTCAACGGGACCGCGATCCCCATGGATAACATTAAGGACGTATTCTAGTGACTTCATGCTTCTCTGTTAGAAAACTTTGATGTAGTCCTCTCTCATTTTCGTCCATTAAGGCGTCCCTAAGCACAATACCCAGCAGCTGATTCTGTTCAAGAAGGATTGTCAATCGTGAGGGTAAGGGAAAACCCAACGACCAAAGAAAGTAAGCAGCTAGTGAGGGCACAGTGCAGCGCATATACATGAGATAAATGTAGCCCGAACTTGTGTGCAGGGTGAAAATAGATAGATGAAAAGAAACTTTCTCACTTCACGGGAAGCAACTGTGTTTTTCATCAATCAGGGAATAGGGAATGTGTCCAAGCTGCCGCGTCATTTTGATTGATTCACATTTTTGACTGAAGTGATAGGTAACTTATTCGAGGCCGCTAATGTGCTATCGGATGGAATGTCCACAGTAGGAAGGTTAGTGTTTGGGTCCATTGCGAGGTGCAACATTGGAAGACTTGTCCTTTAAATGGTTCATGGGATCCGTGACTTTAAGGTGGCGTCTCTATAAAAGTTGTTTTTGTAGGTGTGACATTGCAAGCTCTGATTTTAGTTGTACTTAACATATGTTTGGAACGCCTGTAGTCCTGAACAAGCTCAAATTCTAGAAAGTGAATTATCATGCTCAAACTGAAATGTTTAATATTTGTTACTGATAACAACCATTAGTTTCACACACTGGACTTAATTCATCTAAATTTTAAGGACGTCAGACTTGGTAAATGATCTATCAACACTTTTAGGATCGAAAATTGCCTTGTCTTAAAAAGACAGTGCGACTTTGCTTTTTACATCAGATTTTTCATATATAAAACAGCACTAACCTTTGTCCTTCGAACTTCGTTGGCTTGAAAATCCACTGAACAGTTGTGATGAACAATACCGATTCCTCCACGGAGCTGTAGCCAAGATCGATGAGTAAGATGCTATTCAGATGATAAAACTCACAGCCATAGCAATCGCCATATTCCCCTCGGTCACTGTGTCCATAGGTGAGGATACAAAGGGTACTTTGAGGGATATATTCTTTGTTAATCGACAAGTAGTATCGATATCTGAGGCTCCACAATGCACAAATCCCGGAAGGATAATAATATCACTAAAAATTGGTATTCATCTATGACAAACACACTTGTAGGTGAGTCCCAATTTTGGATCAAACAGCTCCTTTGCAGTGCATCCATCTGAATCAACCAAGTCCCCCATGGGTTGTTTTGGAGTGTTCATATTCGCATCCTGGAATCCGTTAAATAATTTTGCAAATGTAATGAAGCTGATCAGTATCACCACTTTCCACATAACTGTTCAGATTCTATTTATTATTTTACCGAACTTCCGTTGAATACCTTCGAATTAAAAGGTGCTTCGTTGCCGATGAACTAACTGAATTTCGAACTTCAGTCTCATGAACAAATTAAAGTCAAACTTTGCGAATTTAATAAAGGTATACAAAGAAACAGAGGAACAGAAAATCTTGTTTGGCTTTATAGAACTATCGAGCAGATTGTAAGTAACAACACAACCTTAGTGTACTTCAGAGATAATTGGTTTGAAGAAAGTTTAATTCTAAAGTAGAATTAGAGTTTTAGAAAACTGGAAAGCTATACACGAAATAAACTAATCTATGCAACTGACAACTCGAAAATGTATGGCATCCTTTTTCGGGCGAGAGTAGTTTTACTCACGTAGATCTGATGGACATCGATATAGCTTAGCAGTTTGAGACCATTATTCAATCTGAAAAAGCCGCTATATTAAATTTGCCGATGGATTACTCATTGACGTAATCGTAAGATACGATCAATTTAGTTTTCGAAGGTTTGGATAATGTTTTAGACATATGTCCCCACATTGTTATAGTTCTGTCCCTTCTTAGTTAGGTTTTCCTCATACTATCCGTCATGAAAATACTCTCAGTCTGAGAAGACTGTTGTTGTGTTGGAATCAAAAAGACCCATCGGAAACAACTTTCTGAATAAAAAACAAAACTAGTGGTATGCACACGCTGTGATCTAGCGAGGTAACACGCAAGTAAAACTCTGTTTTTGATTACACTTGCAAAGGATTGTAGATGTATTGCCATATGTACATGACTCAATGAGTGAATGAATCCATTTAACAATTCACAATTTATAAGTATCAGCTACCTAGCGTAGACCAGATCTAGGTGGGTTATAACCCACCTGTCAATACATCAGCGCATCTGTTCACCGTTATTTCTCTCGAGCAATTGCGTTTTTTTTAAAAAACAACCTAACGAATTTAAAGCAGGGTTTTGCTGACTTTACAGATTACCCAATTGTTTGTCTTTTAGTACACACTATAGTGTGATGAACAGCAGTCGGGATAAACCCCATAGTCACGGGGGCCTACTGTTCAAGGATGAAAAGCAGTAACCCAAGTTCCGGGACTTGTAGTGGCGAAGTACATTAGGCCTCGCTGGGCCAGGCGGGACGATAGTAAAGCTGCCTACCACCAAAGATGAACCATAGAGTCCAGAGCACGAAAGTGACAGCGACTAAACCACTGCACCGCGAGTACCAGTATACACAACAAGTGTAAAAATATACATACTGTACGAA
>UZAN01046354.1:3014-14507 GCA_900618425.1 Echinostoma caproni
AAAGCAACCGAAACTGACTCTCCCTTATTTTGTTATCCTGTACAGATTATTTTCACTCGCGTTAGTTCACCACTTTTCAGCGATGTCTCTGTCTTCTTCGGATTTTTTATTTAGTCTTGAGCGTGTACGAGTATATAGGTGTTGCATTACACATGACTACAATTCTGTATGATCAATGCGAGTCACATGCGGCTTTGAGAACTTCCACGCCCAACCACCGATAGACATGCAGAACTAAGGGTTCGGAAAAATGGTGATTATCCGATTACCTGTTCTGGGAACGAACCAGCGGATACAAACCCGGGCATTATGAGAGCCAGGTGTTCAGCTCGAAGACGCAATTGCTTCAGGGGGCAGTCTTCAAAAAATCCTATTCACACTTCCAAATAATACAGCATACCATTTGGATTAGGTATATTTATCAGAATCCGATAAAAGTACACGATATTGTTAAATAAAGGAGAATCTGTATCGGCGCTAACACGTTTTGTGTGTCTATGTGCATATTTCACATTTAATTCACAGTTACTTGTGAGTAGTGTGTGCGGAGTTCAAAGCATGCGACGGTGGTGGAACGGTGGACATGCACTACTGATGAATTCTAATTGAGGAGTCAAATTTGAGTCTATAGTGCTTGTGAGTGTAAGGTTCATTGGAAGAACTGGTCGTTGTGTGTGTGTGTGCGAAGGTTAGTTCTAATGAATTAGATGTATGGCTTCATCATCTAGATGTAATGAACCAAAAATCATACACAACATACTCATTCTATCCTATCTTCATTTCAATTCTGTCGACGAGACTGATCTCCAATCTCCGGTTCACGGGTTCAACGGAATGGAGCGCACTTTAAAAATGAGACGAAACATTAAAGTCCCCACCGAAATTCTCCCTTGTGGGTTGGTTTCAGACTAATTGTAGCTCGTCTGCTACATCCCAATAAATCATGGTTTCATAGATGTATGTGTATGTGATTAGTTCAATCTCTAAAATAGGCTTTTCCGTGGACTGATTTCAAATGATCGAGCACTGTATGTCAATAACAATCACATTCACTAGTTATTATTGTTGTTTTAGCTGATAAAACAAAGTTCATATTCGGTCAAACATTGACAAAGTGTTAACAAGCAGTCCTCGTAGCTCCGGTCGATTTGTTAGATCTGTCTTTGTGTTCAAGCACTGAAGACGTCACCTCGACTGGTGATGTAATTGTTATAAGCACATTGCCAAACTCGAAAAACAGGTAAAAGTGATCTATTCCAACGAACTTATGAAATTTCTTTTGTTTCAACAACCCGAGATTGTGTTTTTTCTTTCGTTTGATGTACTTGCAACTAAACAAAGACGCGTTTATGAAGCACCTTTTGAATATTTCCACAACTCAGAAAAATCAAGGTAACCCGAAGTTGCAAACTTTAATGAACATCTTCAGACAAACCGACATGTATATCTCGTGTGGGTGTTTTTGCCCACTACTGAGAAAAAAAATGAAGGGACAGGAATTTTTTCTTTGGTGGATAGCAAGCATTTCACGGACAACAAGATGATAAATTTCCTCTTAAAATTGCGCTATCCGCATTCCAGTTTATATAGTCATATTTAGGGCGCCGTTGCTCATGTATCCAACAAATATCTTGGGTTTCATGATTCCTCCACACTCTGTGTGTGTGTCAGTGTGTGTCAGACAGTCTGTGCAGAAAGTGTAGCGTTATTCGTGAAGGACCTTTTAACTCTTCCTGTATGTTTTTTAGTCCCCTAGCTTGTCTGTATGTGTGTGGCTGACGAGTGAGACATACAAATCAACCATTTTGACAGCTCTTGTCCAATCTGTCGCACTGACGACACACGCAATCTGGTTATCTCAAACGTGTCCCACGTCGAATCATACTACTGATGAACATTTTTTGCCACACTGAACACATACTAATCAAAGTGTACGACTAACTATAATGAAGCCAAAAGGAATATACAGATTTGATCCATGTCTACGTTTCTAACTAGGAGATTAAACATGATATTCAACAATATCTACCGTAAATAGTTAGATAGATAGATAGAAAATGGCTGTTTTTCAAGGTAGACTGACTGGGAAATAATTTCTATGAAATTTATATTCTTTTCCACTTAAAATAGTAGCCTTTTTATTACACATCTAAAGAAGTCTGTTGATAAGGGAAACAAAAAAAGAGAATTGCAATATTTAACATCAAGCAACCCCAATTCGGGAGTTGCTTTTAAGTCTGCTTTGCTTCTATTGCCTAGCCACCTTGTTCCTGGTGATTTTCAGGCATTATGATCGTTGAGTGATGAGTCGCTTTACAGCCGGTTCCCATCGGGTATACGTTGTCTACGTGATACATTCCTGTCCTTGTTTTTTTTCTGTTTGCTCAACCTTAAAATGCACACTAGTGATTGTCTTATGTTTCACAACGTCCGGCTCGATAAGAAGCTATCACATCGGTGTGCCCGTTTGGGGGGAAATAGGAGAGATATTTTATGTTGTTCTGTCATAGATAATCATATGGTCATCATTATCGAACAAATAAGATGTGAATGACATTAGTTTAAGTTTATTCTGGATGCAACTATCAGTGATGTGGAGCCCCCATTTCGAGAAGACCAAAAACTCGATGATTCAATCAGTATCTAGAAAATATTTTACCTTGGATTTTACTGTTCTACAAAACCGATCAAATGGCATGCATTGCTTTAAAATAGTTCCATAGTTTTACCTCCTTTCTCTTCAATTATTATTATTACTCTGTATCCCTTACGGCCGTCTCTTCATTCTGGCTTTCCATGTGTCTTAACCACGCCATTGATTTCACCACAAGACTAATTTGAGCCGCAGAAATGAAATGCTATGGACATGTTTAACATGGATCAAACAAACTTATGACACGCATATTATGACCTCTTCAAGAATGTAGACGCACATGAAACGCAAATATCGATTTCCCTCCCTCACCTCTCGGGGCGAAAACTCAGCATCCAGTTTGATAATCTTTCAAAAATCACTGTCCAAAATCTTCAAGGATTTTCAGCTGTTCACGGGTGTCCCGTGAGGTTTATCACAACGAAAATGACGGAGAACAGACAACATTTTTAGGCGGTCGATTAGACCTGGTCTTTTATAACGTGGAGGATTTCGCACACTGCTGCCACCGATACACGATAGGAGGTTGATTTCGGGGAAACACGATCCGAGTTTCAGGGTGTCAACAGCGCCGCTAACCAAACCCTGTTTACGAGCCAACTCGTAAATGCGGCCCAGTACAGACGCTCTCAATGCACAGGTAGGAGACACTTCGGACGATAAGTTCTCGGTGAAAGGGGGATATCCAAACAACCTGCAAAACGGGGAAAATACAAAACAACCATGAACCAAAAGATTCAACCAGAGACTTGCACACGACTCACACTCAATCAAAAATGGCGGGGATGTGCTCAACGTGCCTAACATTACACTTGTGTCGTTCACACATTCGGACTGTGGAAGATGTTCCATGATGAAAAACATGGCGAGTGCCAGAACACATCTCAGTCAGATGGGAGCCATTGAAAACTCAGTGGTTAGTGCAACAGAGGTCAAACCAGTATTGGTTAGTTTACCTACCCCGTTCGGTGTTGTCAAACAAACAGCAATGATAACCGTACCGCGTTGTAAAAACCAGAAAACCAGCTGTTACGCTCAAGATCACGCAAATTAAATATTTGTATGAATGAATGAAAACTGAGCGCGAGCGCTTATTGCAATCTTGAATCTTGAACAGAGTTACGCGAACTGAGTCTTTGAATGAGCCTAATTGAGTCACAGAAAACAAGAACGATCTGTAACAACGCAGCCTACAAACATCACAATAAATTCGTTCAGCTGCTAATTCACATGCAATTTTTATATCCCCAACAGGTAGGAAAAAATAAAAATGACATACCCAGGTAGGTGGAATTATTTGATATTGTTTTGGTTTCAGTGAGATTCCGTTCCAGATCGATTTCCGGTCTACCAGATTTGAAATCTATTCACAGTTGGCAGAACAGAATAAATTATTCTGAAAAAGAGAGAGGAATTTTTCAGTTGCACACAGTATCTGTGCATAAACAGTTTTCTGGTATTTATGTGAATTTCATGCTTCTACCTCTTGGACTAGCGTCTTAGTGTAATCCGCATTGATAGCCAACATTGGTCTTCAGTTTTCCGCTTAGCACTGATTGCGTTCCGCGTTCCGAGTGTCTCCCTATTTCTTGTAATCTCATTTCTGGAGTTTTTGGCTCACGTGTACTTATCATTTCGAGCAGATAAGTAACACCGCAGGACTGCAGGTTTATTTAACGCGCCATTGTCAATACTGTACCAATTCTATGTCAACCATTCAGTACACTATTAAGTTTCATTGCTCAAAAGCGATTAGGATTTAGACCAATGTGGTATACCTCATTGTCAGATCTGCTGATGCGGTCTACTGTATAAACACAGCCGAATACATCGCCATATGAATGAACAACCAGTTTACCTTCGATTACTTTGCAACATTATTGACGAAGTAACTGTTTTCTATCTCTCCTGGGGATTGAAAATCGTCTCCACAGAAATGTATACGAGATTGAATTTTGGTTTCTATTGATTCTGATCATCGGTGTGTGTCTGTTGACTGGAAAGTTGCATAAAACTTTAAACGACCACGGTATACTCATCATGCTAATGATACTTCATATCGGTCAATAACTAAACCGAGAAGCGTCTGTCGAGTTACCCGAATGTGTCTAAATTGCGTTCCGAACCAGTTCCGCATTTGAAATCTACAATTTGAACCGTAAATATTGATTTTATTTGATCTATTTGAGTTTTTTCTACTTTTCAAGGAAACATTTTTGTTCTTTGTTTCCATTTAAATGATGACTTTGCATTTTCAAATACATGCTAATATTAGTCCTTTAATCTTGTACGAAAAACGTTCAAGAAATCGGAAAAACATTTCATTCTTAATTACCTGTTTTTGAAGTCATGCACATATTAATCATCTTCATACTGCTGGATACCACCGTTTTATTTCAAGTTCAAATTCGAATTTTTATTATGGGAAAAACTTACAAAAATTTCGTTTATTAAATCATATACGGTATTTACACTTGGGATTCCGAACACGATTCACAAGATCACAGTTAGTTCATATACGTAAAATAGTAAGTCAATGTTTGAAATGTGTTGAAACATAATGTTTGCCAGAGCATCAACAAGTTGACGCTTGGAAGGTACTAATTCTGATGCACAGACCACGTGAGGTGGTAGACAGTTCCATGTGCTGCACACTCTGACTGCAAATGAATGGTGTCTGCAGTCGAAACGGCTCTTTTGGGGTGTCAACTTCAGTGGTTGCCCTCTGAGATGAACATTGGTTGATGGAACCAAAAGAGATCTACATGAATGATTGGGCTGTTGGAAAATCCGATACAGTAAGATCATATCACCTCTGATTTGACGATAATGAGACAAGTATAGCCCAAGTAGCTGTCGTCTTTCGCCATACATCTTGGAATGCAAACCTTTGACCATTTTGGTAGCTATTCTCTGTGAATGTTCGAGCGCCTTCCGATCTCGCTGCAGCCATGGTTTCCAGGCTTGAATTGAGTACTCAAATCTGTGCTAATGACTATTCCCCGATCGTTCTCGGATAAAGCATGAGGCAGAGTTTCGTGTCCGAGAGTGTAGGAAAAACGACCATTGTGACGTAGTAATAAGACATTGCATCTGGTCACATTAAATTCCATATCATTGTAGACAAACCATCTGTGGGCTTCGTCAAGGGCGTTCTGGAAATCTAATTAATCTTCTGGTTTTGTTATTGTCCTCCCTATTTTGGCATCATTTGCAAACAGTACACTTTGTGGTCCGAGAGCGTCTGAAAGATCATTTATAAAGGCAAGGAAAAGACGTGGGCCTAGCACAGATCACTGTGGAACCCCACGGTTAACCTATTCAAACCAGATGTGATTTAGAGCATGAGCTCAACCGGAAGTCACTATCAGATTTTGAAACGGGAGAACTGAGGGTGTATTTATTCTCTCTCTCTGTTCGTTTCACATCCTGTTCACACCGATCAAGTAAGGCCAATGATAAACTTCTTACTGCGAACTCAGTTTTATTGAAATTGACTTCTCAAATCAAAAGATCAAGTTCATCCTACTTCGTTCAAAATCAAAACAAATTCAGTCCGCTTGCCACAACCTGCTTCAACAAATATGTAAAAATGTAGTTTAAATTGATTGATTCTGTGTCTCTAACTACATCCACGTGCACTGGATACCGTTGAAAATTTACATTTGCGTTACACCATCTTCCGTTTCAGTCATCCTCCTTCAATTATCCTGAATAACTCCACTCTCCCCCTTTTTCCTCTCTCTCTATCTATCTGTCTCGTTTTCTCTATTTTGTAGCGTTCCAAAAATGTGCTAATCGAGGAATTTCTCGACCGCATGCTGGCCGATCCGGGATCACAACTGCTCGTCTGGTTGACAATCTTTCACCGACTTGCAGCTGTCGAAAATGGTCAGTCCCGATGGGGTTTTCCCCGCATCTCCCGTCTTTTTCCTTCCAATCACCACGTTTCTTGTCAATGCACCCGAAAATTGTCGCTACTCACAACCGCATTAGCACAATCACCCACCCGGAATATGTCAAGTGTCTAGCGATTTTCGGAAGTGTGTTTCAAAATCGTGTCCCACTGTAGAACATGGTCGGTTTAAATCGAATACAAAACGTAATTTCAGTTGGAGAATACGCGGACCGATAGGACCGGTACAAACTTAACTCCAATTAATTAATCTACAATGGACCCAGACTGTTTGAGCGGTCTAATTGCCAGAGCGAAATGACATAAAATACTGATTTAAATTTATGCTGCTAATTATGTTTTTGTGAAAGAAGTTGCACAAGTTGCCCTAACACATTTATTTTTGGTCGTTATTTTCAAAACATTTCTCTGTTTGATTTCGTTTAGTAAGTGTACCATTCGTATGCGCACCCCTCTGGCTCTTCCTCCTTGGCGGACGGATTCAGGTTTTGTTCATCACGCTTACGATTAGCCTGCGTCGTCTGATTTTCATGACCTTTAGTTGTCTACCCCTAGCGGTCTGTTAGATGCAGTCCGTGAATACGTATCAACATCAAATGATCTGAAGGGCGAACTTGAAAGCCCACGGTCTCAAACAGGAGTCCACAATAGTCGATAAATGTCTCCAGCTAACCCATGATTTGAATAAGAAATTCAATCAAACATCAGCTTATGGTAAACGTTCACTGCGACAATGAGAACAAAATCTGCCGTTTTTTGTTGTTGATAAATTCATGAATTCATGTATTTACATTTATGTATTTAGATAGAGCATTTAATATTGATTAATCCAGTGTGAGATGGATCTTATTGCCCTAAGTACAAAACGATCCTATGTGAGTCAGCATTTTGATTGAGCTTTCCCTTGGTTACGACGTTCTTCCAGTTATCACACTCGTATCGCTTGGCGGCTAGCCATGGTAGAGATAATGCCCCCACGAAACGCTTCTGATTGCATAATCGGTGGAGGATCAAGCAGTCTGATTGCAATTGCTTCAGCCGTACACTGGTAGGATAAAGTGTACTGAATTAAATACGACCACGGTAGAATACGAGAACTGGTTTTCAGTGACTGACTTACGTCCACTTGGTGACTGGTAGATTGAACAGTTTCGGGAGTCCGTAGAGCCTTGATATATATGTCCCTTGAGGTCTCAATTGTTCGCCTGTAGCAGCGCTTTGTGTAGTTTTTGCTCTTTCATCGATTTCAGGAATTTTGTCCATCCTTGTTCCATTTGTTCTGTTCCATCCCCTCCCCTTTGACCAAATATGAGTTGTTCAGAAAAGTACAGTTTATTTGGAATCATTCGATTTGGGCGGTTAAATTGTTCAGATTTCCATCATTCACGTGTTAATTGCCCTGAGATCGCAGCTTCGAACCCACTACCTCACTTTGGTGGTAAAACACTTCACTATCATCCACCTTAATACTATTTCTATCTTATCTGGGTCCAATGTGGTTCGGAGTACCTGGTCTCGGTCCTCTAATCAGCATCTGCTCCCGTACTACAGGTTCGTGTGACTGTGGAGTCTGCCTCATTTGCTACTCAACACACAGTGGATTTTAGAGCGGTTAGTAGCATTTTTATCAAGATAGTGGCTAATAGGATTTGTGGAGGGTAGTAAACGTGCTTTAAACAAGGCAACCTCATGCTTCGACTTAAGCGTTTGCGTGCACATGCGGAACCGGTAAAAAAACATCATTTCTTTAAGAGCCAATAGACAGGAAGTAAGATCGTGGAATATAATTTCAAATGACACGATCAGATTAGCGTGATAGTCTGCTTCAACAGGATGATATGTACAGGGTGTTTGCGTTTGCAGTCGCGGACGGCTACGCACTTACTGGAATGATTTATTTGATGCATTGCCGTGTTGTGTGTTTTGCAGATCCAAATGTAATCGTAAATGTAAGTAGCGCCGTAATCCATCCACATGCAGCGCATTCAGTATAGCTGACTTCACTTTGATCTTGGCGTCGTTTGGTAAGGAGTCACTTCAAACAATTCTGCATCGAAACTTACATGAAATGCTATAACAGGGTGAATCCTAACCAGTATTTCTCTATCAACTCTGACTGACAACAAATCCAAAACCGAATGTCAGTTATTTACCGTATCGAATAGAAATATGGGATTTTCCGAGCGATACACATTTCTACTTGCAGAAGTTCAATAAAACGATTTTCTTTGTAAAAAGAGCAAATAAACATCTTAGAGGCACTTTATAATTGTTTTACCATTCTGGAGCTTCCTTATTTAGTTCAGTTATGAAAACGGTCCGATTTGACAGTCCTCTTATCAAGTCCTAACCCTACCACTGTAGTGATGACGCACTGGTTTAGTCACTGCCACCAGTGTACTTTGGAATCTATGGTGCGAGGTTTGAGCCCCGCCACCGCCACCGCCACCCAACTTTGGCGGTAGGCAGCTTTGTTGTCGTTCGGTACAATACCATGTCTAACCTAGCGGTACCCTATATAGTTCACCACTCCAAGTCCTAAGGCTTAAGTTGCCGGTTACCATCACTGGAGAGCGGATCTTCGTGACTATGGAATCCGCCCCGTCTACCATTCATTATCGAGTGGTGTGTAATAAAAAACTAGCGAGTTGAGCAGTCCGTAACGATAGGTCTTGAAACATACTGCATGGACAAATTGAAACAGCCTGATCAGCTACCCGATGGCCAACGCAGTATGTGTGTTTTTGTGTTTTGTGTGTTTTTCCACTTGAGTGATCCAACTGAAAACGGAAACAGTTGAACAGTATTTCTAAGCTTTTCTGTACCCGTTCCCTATACGCCACACACCACCAGATACAATTACATGCAATTGCTTAAAATGCCTGAAATATTCTTCAATTTATCAGTGGAATGTTTTCTAACCAACCGGTCAGAGGCAATAGACAATGAATACGCGTTTTTGGTGCAGTAATCAAAATGAAAAATTCTCCAGTTGTCTTACCACTTCAGAATGTGCTCCGCTCGACTGCATTTGTTGAAGGGGAAGGGACACGAATTGCACCTGATTTCACTATTATACTACTTAGAAACATATATAAGATTTTGTTCTTCGTAGAAATTGTCTAACTTACAAAGATCTTTTGATTGTCTTCAATAAAGAACTTTTAACAGAAAATAATAAATAACTGACTTAAGTAGAAATACCATACAGTAAGTACGACAGTGAAATTTACTTTCATTCGTCTACCCTACAATCAACCCGAAACGATTCCCTCGGGAGGACATAGTTTGCGTGTTACAACTTGATAGTAGCCAACAAAAACATATGTTTTTTTTTTGGATCTGGTGATCTTAGGACATATACAAATCGACACATCCACAGGGAAATTGATGACATTGGAAGATGTCTTTTTTGAAAACTTTATTGAGAAATTCTCTGGAATGAGTACAGAATGAATTGAGCTTTCAAACACAACGGAAACGCGGATTTGTAAAGGACAAAGTTCACATGACGTCGATTGTACAACTCAAGTTGTATTCTCATTGATCAACCATTGAATTCCCTTAAACTAAGCAATATTAGTAATATGCATTCTACAGATTCATCCATCTATAAATCAATTGGTCAGCTATTTATTTGGACAAATAGCATTCGGTTGGATTGCAAACAACAGTCAGTGCATTACTAACTGCCCATCCTGGTTAATTACTTTTCTGTCACATCACTAATATGATATATTGTCAAACTGGATGAGTCACGTGAATGACCATTGGTGAGAGAGAGAAATGAAGACAATTTCTCCGTCACNCCGTCACTGTGCCCTGGCGTGTTGGGCAGACACGAGCCGGTCTTTGTTCGATTGCGCCCTGGAGCGTGTTGGAATCGATCAATCGATTCGAGCATAACTTGATGAACAGAACTGGACAATGAGTGAATAAATCACAACCGAAAAAAACCGCAATCAATCCACAGGATTAATTTACCTAGGTGGGTTTTGATTTGGGTTAGGAAACGATTAGAATAAGTGAGAACCCATAAACGACTATTTCTGTTCTGTGCGAAATATATGAAAAATGAATCTGAATTTTTTGCACTTCCCGATTGGATGTAAATGGATGACTCGATTATGAGCTTCAGTAACGGCATTCTATTGGGAACTGTTCAGTTGGTTGAGTTACCGCTGATGGTGAGGTTATTCTTGAAGATATACTACTCAGAGATGAAAAGTTTAATTGTGCAATCGTAGATGATGATGATGATTCGGATGATGATTGGGATGATGATGATGGTGATGATGATGATGATGATGATGATCCGGATGATCCGGATGATGATGATTACGAAATAATTATTCTCTCTCAATTATGAATAAACATGAATACTGATGAACAAATTTCTTATTGCTTATCGATTCGTAAGCAAAAAATCCTAACACAAGCATTATGTATACATATAGGTTTTTATCCATGACATCTTTTGTCTAAGTGACATAATGACGAGATTCCCAAAGCCACACTCTGTAGGTTATAAGGGAATGACAAGGTCAAACGAGGCAAAATAATGCATTTGATCACTCAGACAAACATCCACGAGCAAAACAAAGCGCGCGTCCAATAAGTCTAATAGGAATAAAGAACGATCAATAGATAAAAAGCAGAATCGATCATTCATCCTATAAAACGTGTGTAGTGGGGACTGTTGAAAACACGATTATTGACGCTGTTTATCGGAAAAACGAATATCCCGTGTGATTTATGTATTTGTCAATCCGGTAGCCAAACAAGTCAAAATCAGACCTAACAGGGTCTTTAAAAAACCTTGCTAACTAATCCAACGATCAGCTTCGAATTATATTTTTCTAATCAAGCATTATTCTCTAACCCCGACCTCCCCCCTGTCCGCCCGCCTGCCCGCGTACTTACA